>CM022946.1:6556787-6745194 GCA_012931725.1 Litsea cubeba | reverse complement strand
GAAAGAAACAAAAAAAAGAGAAAGAAACTTTTTTTTCCTACATGGAGTTTTCTTGAAGGAGAACTTACTTGAAGCCATTGATGGAGAAGGAAGAAGAAAAGTCTGAAAGATCTTGAAGAAGAAAAGCTCTTGGTCTTGAAGCCCTCTTGAGATTATTGCAAAAGAAAAGTAATAAGAGCAAGAGATCCAACCTTCTCCTTGCTTTTATAGAGGAAGAGCAAACCAAAGAAGGAAAGAAGAAAGAAGGTAAGTGTTACTAACTAGTAACCTTACCAAAGAAAGAATTAGAAAGATTCTTTCCCAAAAGAAAGATATCTTGAGGGATTCTCTCCCAAAAAGAAATCAATGATAGATTTTCTCTTAAAAGATACTAATACTGAGGACTTCTTTCCCAAAAGAAAGATATCTTGAGATATTCTATCCCAAATAAAGGGATCATGAGAGATTCTCTCCAAGTAAAGATATTCTTGGATATTCTCTATCCAAATGAGATATTTTTGGATATTCTTTACAAAAATGATACCATATGAGATCTAAGCCATTTCAAAAGCTTAAGGTCCCAAGGGTTAGCCCATATGAGCCAGGTTTGACCACCTAGGCACAAAAAAAAAAAAAAAAAAAATTTGGGCTTTTAGTCAAAGAGAAATCCCTCTTACCAAGAGCATACAAAAATGGTTTCATGCCTCTTTTGAGTTGATTCAACCATACAAAGAGAATTCCAAGCCCCATGAGCTTCCAAAAATCAAACCATCCAGCCTCATTTACCAAATTGAGCCAAAATCTTGAAATTGACATTCCATAAAAATCAAACCAAATCCTGGTCCCCTAACTTGCCACATACAGCCTGTTAGGTCACAAGACCAAAACCAAAAACCAAAACCTGATCCCCTAACTTGCCACATACAGCCTGTTAGGTCACAAGATCAAAACCAAAATTGATCCCCCAACATTCCACATACAGCTTGTTGGGTCACACGATCAAAACCAAACCCGACCCCCTAACCTGCCACATATAGCCTGTTAGGTCACAAGGTCAAAACCCAAATCCACATCCCTGATGTCATCTTCAAACTTTGCCTCGAGATGGTACGTGATCCCTTTCACTACCATAAAATTCCCCTGGAAGCTCAAAAGGCTACAAATACCAAAAAGAAATACTGCTCAAAGACTCTTGGTCAAGTCACAGGCTCTCCTTCAAAAATCTCTTCGAGGCACATCGACTACAAAAGTTAAGCAACTCGCCGCTGTACCTCGAGGGGGCATTTGTTGACACCAAAAATGTCACTTTGCCTCATCAAGATCCAAAGAGCTACATGAAGTCGCAACCTGCCATAAATAGGCAATGCTGCTTCCAAAAATCAAATCTTGTCAGAATCAAACAAAAACTGCAAGATTCTTCCAGACAGCAAAAGAGGAGTACACAAGAAGTTTCGGGCCATTTCAAAATCATTTGGCCTAACTTCGCTTCTCCGACAGCCGAAAAGGAGCTCTCGGCGACAAAAGCTCTCCGGGACATGGTTCCCAAGACAGAGCCTATGGATCATTCTTAAAATGACTCCAATAGGTTCCCTGTCAAATTTCAAGTCAATCGGACATCGGTTGACCGCACATCAAACCGCGACATCTTCATCGCGACAAAAAGCAAGTCTACAGGTGATAGGACCCCAAACGGCTTCAAAACTCAAACAAAAGCCTATGGTTGGTCTATTTATTGCTCAGGAGGCTTCACACCAAATTTCAGGTCATTCCGACATCGTTTGACCCAGTTTCAGCTTCTGACGGAAAATCGGCAGCCTCTGCGCGAACAAATCTCGGCTTTATCAGGAAATTGGAAACTTTGCAAAATAAAATGCAAGGATTCTCATCAGGTTTCCTACAAATAATCAGGCCAATAAATGGTCAAAATGTCAAGGAAAAGTACAGGAGAAAAAGAATAAAAAAACAGCAAAAACGGACGCAAAACGGGACACGAAAGGGGGAAAACCCCCCCAGGGTCGCAGGCCCCTGCGACCCTGGCCCAAGGTCGCAGGCCCCTGCGACCCTGGGCCAGGGTCGCCGGCGACCTTGGAACCCGGGGTCGCCGGGAAAGCCCCGGAAACCCCGGTTTTCGCCGTTTTTTTTCGCGATTCGAGGAGCCCAGCCTCTGGTACTTTCCAAAATTCATGCTTTTGAGACACCAAGTCCTCTGACATCCGTCCAAAACACGGGTAAATCATCAAGAGTATCGAAGACAGTATTGATCGCCACCCGGTCAACCAAAAAAGTGTGCTTTCTACCCGACCGATCGAGAAATCGACAGGACAGATGGCACCGACCCGCTTGTTGGCAACAAACACCTGAAATTACATGGTCATCTGATGTCGATCTACATGAAGATCCATCGATGATCATCGACAGAAGAATTCCAAAAGACGTGGCACGGCCCGCGACTCTTCAGCTGCTCGGCGACCACTTAATGCGATTAATTGACTAACTTTATTACAGTCATTAATCCATTTCTTTGGACGGCCCAATCAGAAGCAAGCATTCGGGAGTTACAAGTCAAGAAATTCATGGCATTTAACCCATGAAACTCCTCCCTCATGGCGATTAAAGGCGATTAAATGCCTCAATCTCCTCCGGCCAATCAGAAGCCAAGAAAAAGGAGTTACAAAATAAACAAGTCAATTTTGTAACTCCTCCATTATGCGGCTTAATGACAATAAAAGCCCATAAACCCACCTAAAAGGCTACCTAAAAGCCTATAAATAGGAGGGCTCTCCAAGAAGAAAGGACATCAGAAACATCGGAAAAAAGAGACAGACACACAGACAGAGAGAAGCACAGAAATCCAGAGAAAGGAAAAAGAGAGAAAACTCTGCGGAAGTTCTACACCGGCCACCGCAACAAGGTGACAAAAGTCCCTTGGGGGGTACCCCCCCCCCCAAGGTCCTTGCCTTCTCCTCCTGCCTCCAATGGCTTAGATATGGCTTTTCAGCCCGTCTACTCGGCTTTTTATTGGACATAGGACCTCCTTTTGGTCTTTGTCCTCTAAAAACCTGAGGTTATAGCCAAGCCAAGCGAATCAATAGCATCCTCTGTTCTCATCTGCATGGATGATGGCGAAGCCCACATATGGCTTGCGACCGTCAATCTAAACGAGTCCCCCACAATCTCCTGAGAAGTTAGATCCTCCTTTTCTTGCTTTTCATTGCAGTTTGTATTTTTTCAAAAGAGACAAAAATCACAACTCTTGTCTTTCATTATTGATAAGAATTGTAAATCGGCTATAAATGCCAAAAATCGGCTATAAACGCCAAAAATCGGCTATAAACGCCAAAATCGGCTATAAATGCCAAAAAAAATCGCCTTTCGCGGCAAATCAAAAAATGTCTCTTTTCTTAAATATATGTGCAATGGAAAACTTGAAAGAAGTTGATTTCCTTTTTACTTGCGAAGGTTGATCTCCGAATCACCACTTGCAATTCCAAGTAAAAATAGAAAATTTGGCACACCCACAAAAAAAGAAATGTTGATGCACGCCCCCCTTTGCCCCCCGGTTACGAAAGGGTCGGAACCAAACGGACTCCCACGTCCGCCGACCTCGGTAGGAGCCCGGGGCATCCGGGTGCGCGGTCCATCACTTTCATCCCGGCACCTTCAGCTGAGGTGGAGCTTTTAACCGAGGTGGGCACCTGGGCAGCCGAGCTTGGTGCTAGCGGCTCGGGCCTGTCTGACTTCGGCTGAGGCCTCTGTCCTGGTAGCCGAGGTGAGTCTGAGGCCACGCGGTCAGCACGTGGATGGCACGTGAGGCGCGTGAGAGTGCTTAGCCCCATTTGATGACTGTGATTAGCATAATCCCGGAGCTTTGGAAATCTCCCCACACAACAAATAAACATCAGATTTTAACACAGTTAATAAAAGGGCATATAACATTCAAATGAGTCTAAAATTATGCCCAAGACATTTCATGGATTGCAGAGTGTGTGATTCGATTGATCAGGGACCATGTGAGCCCTATGGTAGGCTGACCCTTTTGATAGGATTGACAGCTTCTGTATATGTGTGTACCTTCATATGCATGTAACCAAGAAATGACACCATTTTCTTTGGCGAAACTCCTGGTAATTCTTCACTCGTCATTAGAGTTGTAAATAGGTCGGTTTTGGTCCGAGTTTATGGTGGACACGGAACCGGAACCATTAAGGAGAAGGTGGAACTGGATCCGAACCCAGAACCGTTTCGAAATAGATTTCTTGGCTCTGGAACCGAAACCAGAACCATATATGGGACGGGTCAATATCTGGATCCGGGTCTAGGTAGAGAATCATATTATAAAAAAAATATGATTTTTAGAAGAGATTTTAGAAAATTGAAGTAATATGTCGGGTATAAGAGATTTTAGAAAATTGAAGTAATATGTCGGGTATCGGGTCCATGGGTCCGAACCAAGGTGGAACAGGACCCGGACCAATTTATTTATCGGGGCCTGAATAAGGACCCAGATCCGATTTTTAACGGGTCGGAACCTCCGAGTATCGAAAAAATCTGGACCCATTTACATCCCTACTCGTCATATATTGTCCATTGGAGGCGGCTACCATTTACTTTCAAAGCTATAGAAGAGTGTCATGATTGCCAAATTAGGTGGCCTGGCCCACTAATGAACGACTCAAATGGTAACAGAGGGAAATGTTCGCCTATTAGTAAACTGCATATAGGTTACATTCAATCCAACTCACGCACTAAAATAGGAAAGGAGTGGGGGCATGGATTTCAAAAAAACCCCTTTATGATTTTAAAACTTTTATAATTGTTTATATATGACCCTCCAAAATTTTCAAAAAAGCTTCTATATATTTTAAAAACTACATTTATTTTTTTTTTTTATGGCCATCCCAAATCTTTTTTCTACAAAGTGCCCCCTTAATTGTTGGGTCCGCCTCTGCATAGGAAGATGTGACGTATTTAAAATTCGAACCTGCACAGTGAGGTAAAAACCATCAATAATGGCATCTTAGTGAGTGTAAAATTGATCCCGAAGCTATGTCATGAGAATAATAGTGTATAGACTATTATAGGGGCTGCTGCACTGCCGAAATGTACTCCCAAGTGGGGCCCAGGGTATTGAGGGATACTCAACGTGACAATGGAAAACGGATTCCTGCTTCGTGCTTGTGCTTCGTCCTTAATAGGAGAGTCCTATTTGAATGAATGGTCGCCACCAACCACCACCCTTACACTGTCGGCCTCTAATTCGTCCAAACAGGACACCCCTGTTTGCACCAAAATTACATGATCCGATACCGTGGCAACTTGGATGACAGTTTACACTTTGTTAGCAGATTAGGCTACCACGTGCAATGCATGGGTACGAATCATACAAGATTGAGACAGCGGTACTGTCAACAGAGCATCATTCTCATTGAGCGTCATTACTAAATGAAACAGGGCCGACCCAACATCTGACATGGAGGGCCCAATTCCTCAATAGTTACGCTCACTTCTTAGATAGTCCTCTTGTTTTATCTTATTGTGGCTATTTCCAATCATCTTGATTTATCCCAAAGGCAAATAGATTGATTAGTAAGTTTCCAAAGGAAACTGTTATTTTTAGAGAAGTTTCTTGAAGTGAGAATGAGAAGCACTCATGGGCAACCTCCCCAATTAACACCACACCCATGCAATTAGGGATTTATCTGAGGGGATGCTAACTAGTTTTAGTGTTTTATGATATGGGTGTTCAATATCTTTTTTTTTTTTTCTTTCTGGATGAACTAAATCTCATGAATCTGCCTTGTGTGTAGCTTTCAATAGGGGAATTAGTCTTTACTTATAATAACTGACCTAATATGGTCAATTAATTGCGGATGAGCCAGATCTGATGCAATATTTCACCACAAATACAAGGACTAATTCACATATCGGATGTGAGCCAAAGAATTCATGAGATGAGATAAACTCCACTTACTTCACATTGCATGACAGAGAGCGCGCAATAGATAGACACACAAGCAAAACCCCGTGCTATGCACGGACCACAAAACCACCAAATGCACAGACTGATATGAATTATTTTTAATAAATTTATTAATTAGTAAACTTGTAAGTACTTATTTTTGTTGCTAATTTGATCTTTATGTTTTTTATCAAAATTTTTATACTTTAGGTGAGGCATGAATTGATTAAGAAATATCAAATGATTATAGACCTAACAAATTGACCTAATATATTTAAGTGGGACCAAGATGAATGGAGTCCATCATCTCTATTCTAACCGTTCATAAAATCATATGATGCGGGCTGGGACCCATTAATTGATTGATAAAGATCAAATGATCATAGACCTCTCAAATTGACCAAACCTAACATATTTAAGTGGGACCCCCAAGATGAATGGGGCCCGCCATCTATATTCTAACCGTCCATGAAACAATATGATGCGGGCTGGGACCCATGAATTGCTTGATAAAGATCAAAAGATCATATAATCATAGATTTTAGTTCTTGAGTGTGTAATAGATATAGAGATTTTAGGGAGAAGGGCAACTCCGGAAATGACATTGCAAAAAGTTTGAGGTTGCGCCATGTGTCTTTATGTGAGGAAGATAGAGTACATCCCTTTAGTAATATAGATAAGCATAAGAGAAGCCTGATAATTACTCTTTTTATTCCTTTTTATCTCTTTTTCAATTTCAAAGTAGCTTTTCAAGAGAATTGAGTGGATGTATTGTACAATCTCAATTGCAAGTCTACTCACATTAGATATATATATGGTAATTTTCACCCGAGGGATGCCTTTCATGGTTACTATGAGAGGTAAATTTAAGCCCCTAGCACGACCCACTTGTATGTGTGCAATAAATTCTTACCATCAGTTTAAATCATTGAGTTTTCATATGTGTTTTCATATATATATATATATATATATTTATATAGGAGCACTAGAAAACTCTTGGGATTTGTATTGTTTTACAAAAAATAAAAAATAAAAAAATAAAATAAAGCAGGCCCCTCCCAACTAGGCCCACTATGACAAATGACAATCATGTAATGTTATTCGATGGAATAATTTAGATGAAATCTAGCTATGAGAAAATTCTCTAACTCCATAAGATTATCTTAACCCCATCATCCATGGACCTAAAACTTAATGATTTTAGAGGCATCACTTTCTTATGATTGCAACTTGATGGGGTTTGTGTGCATATATATATGGGAGACGGTCTAGTGAGGACCCTCCTCACCGTTTTATGTATGTACCACTCAGGGCCGTTCGATTTGCACACTGATCCAACGTCTGTCGTGTCCCCTATATAACTAAAGGAGGGAAAACGAAAATGAGGAGAGTCACCCGAATCGACTGGAAGCCCCAAATCAGAATGATCTCTTCCTCCTCCTTCCTGACGGATCTCTTCCTCCTCCTTCCCGGCTCGGTCTCACACGTCATCGAAGCTCTTCCTCCTCCTTCCCTCTCGTCGACGTCTCTCTCTCTTCTCCATCACTTCCGTCATGCAGCCATCTCGAACTTAGGGCTCGGTTTCATTCCTCAACAAAGTAGAACATCGACAGAGGGAATATCTCATCCTCGACGAGCTGTGCATCCCCTCTCGCCTGTCATCTCCGTCGTAGCCCGTCGGGCCCGAACTAGGTCATCTCCTCTCCCCTCTCTCATCTCGCCTCTTGTTGGATTCTTTTTTTATGAACGTCATCAGCCATAAAAATTCAGAGGACCGCCATTGAAAGAAATATTTCTATGCCAGTTTCTGTCACTATTTCTCTTTTCTATTTTTGGACCAACTATAAGGGCTATAGTCATATGTGTGCTTAAACCTTAGTGCTTCGTATTTTGATCTTGACTGCATGCTATTGCCATCTTCACTTTGAAAGAAATATATTTGAGTGGATAATAAGATTAGATGAGTCCCACACAATTATTTTACATATTGGTTTAGGTGAGATGATTGGATGGCAAACCTCAACTCCATTTTTTTCTCCCCAGGCTATCTTATACCCACCTAATTCACTAAAGACCATGCACATTCAAGATTTTTTTTCTTTGCGTCTATGTGTATAGAACCAATTTCCAGTAATATAGAAGGATGGATTAGTTTGATAGATTTTTCTACAAAATTTGACTGAGGCTTTTATGACATGTTTTCTAACCGTTGCCATCTTTTCTCTTTTTGTTCAACATCAAATTAGATAATTGGAGCAGGGGTTATAAAAGTTAAGATGTGAAACTTTGTAGCTCCTAAATAGGCAGTTGCTATCATTAGATCATGCCTTTGTATGATTTAGTTGATTAACTTTTTGTATTCGGTCAAAATAATTAACTGATGTCTTATATGATCTAGAGGACCGCCACTCACAAGAGACGATACACCATTCTCTTCCCTCTCTGATGCAAAATCATCTATTTTTTTATCCATGGATGACCCTATCTCTTTTCACCCAGCTCTGTTCTCTCAGACATTGCCCGCTGGTAACGAGGTAGAGGAGTTCTCCATCTCCGACCATGCAGAAATCCCAAACCAGTACCATGGAAATACTCAGGTATTACTCAAATAATATATTTTGGAGTTACTTTATTTTTATTTTACCTATTTATTTTTGTGTTGAGAATATATGATAGGCAACTATTCTATGTTGTTTACCTGACACTGTCTTTCTTCATGAGTGATCCCTGAAAATAAATTTTTTTCCTTCATGTATAATCTGGGTCTCTTGTTCACATTGAGAAGTTGGAATCAGCTGCATCTTCCATGAGTAGAATCTTCATACCTGAAGTAGATGAGGATAAAGCCCTACAGGTCGGAATGTATTTTCATGACTTGGAAGAAGCTTACGAATTTTATAATACTCATGCGAGGGCTGCTGGTTTTGGTATTAGACGTGGTTCAGATAAAAAAAATGGGGTGAAGTATGTTGAAAGCAGTTTATGTGCGCTAAACATGGTCAAAGAATAGAAAAGGAAGGTTGTGGTTTTGTGGCACAGAAGCGTGTTCCATATACGAGAGAAAATTATGGAGCGGAGATTGTTCTGAAAAAAATTACAATCGAACATTGGGTTGTTAACAAATTTGTTGTAGAATATACTCATGTCTTATCTACCCCACGTAAGACCCATATGTTTCGTTCACACCGTAAGATTACTCCCACTCATAAGAACTTAATAGATGCATTTGAAGAAAATAACATACGACCTGCAAATCAAAAGGGACTCTTAAGCACACAAGATGGTGGCTCAGGAGCAGTTGGTTTCAATGAGCAGGACATGCGAAATCACCATCGAGACAAGCAGAAAGCAAAAAAGGGGCGAGATGGTAAGATGTTGTATGAGTATTTTGAATACATGAAAGAAATGAATCCGGGTTTTTATTATTCTGTAGAGACAGATGAGAACAATCAAATCAAGCATGTATTTTGGGCAGATCACCTTTGTCGTCTTTCGTACATCGTTTTTTGTGCTTTTGACACAACGTATTAGACCAATAAATATTCGGTGCATTTATGGGAGTAAATCACCATGATCAAATGGTCATCTTCGGAAGTGGTTTGTTATCTAATGAGAGTTTTGATTCATTTGTATGGCTATTTAAACGTTGGTTGGAAGCTTTGCATGCGGGTCCACCAGAAGCGATTGTAACAGACCAAGATCTCGCGATGAGGAAAGCAATTAAGCACGTTAAGCCTGCCACACGATATCGATTTTGTGTCTGGCACATTATGCAAAAGTTGTCATCCAAGTTAGGCGAAATTGCAATTCATGCTGACGGGCTTATGGATGCAATAAATAAAGTTGTATACAATGCTGTCTCAACTGATCATTTTGAGATGGAATGGACCAAGATACGAAATCAATATAAATTAAAAGAAGACAGTTGGCTAGAAGACATGTACATGCTTCGTGAGATGTGGGTACCATTCTTTTTAAAGGGCTTCTTTTTTGCAAGAATGTCATCATCGCAGAGAAGTGAAAGTTTCAATGCCTTCCTTAAGCAGTTTGAAACACATAAGTGTGGTTTGCATGACTTTATGATGCGCATTGAACGTGCCATCGTACATCAAAGGTATCAAGAGTTAAAAGCGGAGCATGAAAACTTGCAAACGAGGCCAAAGCTCCTCACTGATTTGGAGATGGAGAAACAAATGGCTGGAATATATTTGAGAAACTTTTTTTCATGAGTTTCATGTACAATTCATGGCAATGGTATCATCCATTCCAAAACTTGTAAAGGAAGATGCGGCAGAGAGCATTTATGATGTTTGGTCCATGAAAAATAATTGTAAAACTTCTGAAATGGTCATTTTCAAGAAAGATTCTAAATGTGCAAACTGCTCTTACAAACTATTTGAGCTTCGAGGAATTCCTTGCAGTCATATAATTGCTGCTTTGAAACACGGGATGATTTTCACCTTGCCTGAGCATTTTATATTAAAGAGATGGACTCGTCACGCGAGAGATGGTACAGAATATAGCAAATGTGTGATGGTGGGAATACTTCTGGTGGTAACTCGTTGACTGTCTAGCATGGTAATTTGTCTTATTGGGGCAACATGGTTTCTAATGAGGCAAGTATGTGTTCAAAGACGTACAAATATGCAATAAATGTGCTAACTAATCTTCATAAAATGTGTCGTAAAATGAATCAACTTGAATTTGGAGGTGAACAAACATCCAATGAAAAAAACAAAGTGGTTAGTGATGTAGTTAGTGATGCAGTGTAATTGATTGAACCACGTCATGCTACAACAAAGGGCCGTCAAAAAAGACTAAAGTCACCAAAGAAGAAAACTCAGAAGAAAGAACAACTTTGTTGTGGATGCAGCCAGCATGATGTTTCACATGACAAACGGAATTGTCCAGTTCTCTTGAATAGGTAACTTTTCCCCTCAGCTTTTGTTTAGTTTTGTTCTTCTCATTTTTTGTTCATTTTTGTCCTTCTTAGTTTACATCACTAATTACATTGCCTTTTTTTATATTTCAGGGGTACTGTTGATCTACATGTGGACATTCCAAGAATGTCAGAAGCCCCATCCGAAGCGTCTGCTGAAGGAAGCTCTTCGGATGTGTCCGGTTCTGACGTCAACCCATGGATATGACACTTGATATGAAGGAGATAAGGTGAGCATTGTTATTTTATCCATTGTTGTAATTTTATACAATTGTTGAATCAAGTGCACTGAACCATTGCAGTTCTGTGTTTTTTTTTTTTTCACTTGTTTGAAGTCTACCCCATTTGAAGTTCATGTCAAGTATAGAAATGATGAGTGTTGGGCATTGTGAATGTTCAATGACAAAATCGAATTGTGAATTTTCATTGTTAAGTTCTTTTCTCAATCATCTAATTGCAGGTCATTTTTAAGGACAATCCATCCCTGGCAGCACCATCATACAACCTCAGATACTGTTTTGGGCATTGTGAACCTACCAGATTCAGCCCATCTTGTAAATGACTTAGATTTCCATTTCATGGAAGGAATCCAAAGGAAGTTTCAAACATAGGGATCCCCATGGTTTCGCCAACTAAGATCATTCAACTAATCATTTAGGAAATGTCATTATGTTAATAGGGGAAATCCCCTAAATCGGATTAAGCTCTACACTTTTGTGTTATTCTTTTTCTTCTAATCCACCAAGTCAAGTGTTAGGACCAGAAAACCTTTCCAAAGTCCAAATCATTACAACTCCAAGCTCGGCTGGAGGGCTAGAAAAGAATGTAAATGCTGATTTATGTGTTGTGGGCTTATTACAGAAGGAAGGTTTCATGGCCATGATTGGAGAGGTCGTGATGCATCCATTTAATTTCACGTCGAGTAATTTGGAGGTCAGCATGCTATTGATTGCGAGCTTAGGCTTCCAATTATGGATTATGCTGGAGTCGGATATTAGAGGTTATCCGTCTGATACATCCGAGAGGACCCTCTAAGCTGATGATCTATCAGCTGTCTTCTTAGTTCAAAGCAAGTGGAAGTGCCTACTGAACTGGCCCCATCTTCATCCACCCCACCTGTTTTCAAATATGGATAGGATTCAGATTTTAAAATCCAAATTCTCTTATGGCCTTTGCCTAATAAATCCATCAGTCAGGCCATCACCAAAATCAGGAAGTTGATGCACCAATGGGTTTCAAGAGTTTCAGTAATGGCCATCACCGAAATTCTACATCTACCAAATTTGCACATCAAATATACCTTCATAGAAAACATAATGTCCATTGATGACTTCTATGTTTTTAAACCTTCAGATAAAACATATCCCTAGAGCATGTATTTCATTCATGGATGAACAAGAAAATTAAGATTATTATATAGCATGCTACTATAATAGCATGATAAATTTTTTGCAGATATGCATTTCGAATTTTCTCTACTTCAATAAAAGGACACACTGAACTTTCTAACTTTTCAATGACCGCTATCAAATTGCTCTTTTCTTCTCTCCAGTTTTCTCTTTCACACATCGTTGAATTAGCTTCAGCAAGCTGCCAATTTGCTATTTCATCTTTCCAAAGAAATGTACCACAGCCATTTTCATCCTGTATAAAGTTTTACGCACATAAAAAATAGTTAATACTAGATTTGAAACCTTAACAACACATAGTGACTGGTTTATGAGGCAGCCTAAAGATGCTTACATTCCAATTTGAGCATTTCCAAAATTTTCTATTTGGATTCAATTGCGTACAAGAAGTATATAATTTCATGTCTCCAGCTCCACATCGGCATTTTGGAGTACATTCAGTACAGATTGTATTAGAATATGGCATTCTGTGCAAAAGATAGTGTGAGTCAAAATAACCCCAGCAACAAAAACAAAAAGGCAAATGCACAGTTTAATTAACAGTGCTTTCAACCTCACCTTTAAATTTGTCACTGGTATCCATCATAGTAGGCATTATAGAAGGTTTTATCAGTTTCTCAAAAGGTGAGGAATATGCAAATTTGAGAATTTTTATTGCCCTTAAAATAGAAATTTCTCATTCAAAATTTGTTGGCACTATATATAAATTCTAAGGAAAAGTGTAAGACCTCAAATCACTGACCCAATTTCTCAGGTAATATCACCCAAATTCATCTATTCTAGTTTTGAACCCTTTGACTCAACCAAATTGCACCAGATTTGACACACTCTTCCTGTAATGCAAGCAAACACACCTCACCAGCAGTTGCAGCCAAATCCACCAACTACTGTAAGTATGGTAGTTACACCATTCTAAAGAAGAAAATATCACAAAAAGAAATCATCACAACTAGAAGAAAGAAAAAAAAGTAAGTCTTCTGTCGGTAGCAAAAAAACCATGGCAGAATCAGAGAAGAACACATCTCACCTAAACCAATATGTAGAATAATTGTGGGGACTCATCTAATCTTATCCACTCACATATATTTCTTTCAAAGTGAAGATGGCAATAGCATGCAGTCAAGATCAAAATACGAAGCACTAAGGTTTAAGCACATATATGACTATAGCCCTTACAGTTGGTCCAAAAATAAAAGAGAGAAATAATGACAGAAACTGGCGTAGAAATCTTTCTTTCAATGGCGGTCCTCTGGATTTTTATGGCTGATGAGGTTCATAAAAAAAAACCCAACAAGAGGGGAGATGAGAGAGGCAAGAGGAGATGACTTAATTCGGGCCCGACGGGCTACGACGGAGATGATAGGCGAGAGGGGATGCACAGCTCGTCGAGGATGAGATCGTCCCTTTGTCGATGTTTTGCTTTGGTGAGGAATGAAATCGAGCCCTAGGTCCGGGATGGCTGCACGACGGAAGTAATGGAGACGAGAGAGAGAGATGTCGACGAAAGGGAAGGAGGAGGAAGAGGAAGAGCTTTGATGACGTGCGAGACTGAGCCGGGAAGGAGGAGGAAGAGATCGTTCTGATTTAGGGCTTCCAGTCGATTTGGGCAACTCTCCTTATTTTCGTTTTCCCTCCTTTAGTTATATAGGGGATACGACAGACGTTGGATCAGTGTGCGAATCGGACGGCCCTGAGTGGTCCATACATAAAACGATGAGGACGGTCCTTACTAGACTGTCTCCCTATATATATATACATTCCTTAAGTTCCTTTTCTAGTTGCAAAAGAAAACTAGTGAAGAGTGCCAACATGTGATGGGACCCACCATATATTTTAACAATCTATAGATTCAACAATGAGAGAGAGACCCTTTGATGGGACGAGCGTCAACCTGTGATGTGACCCACCATATTTTAACAATATGTAGATTCAACAACGTGAGAGAGATCCTGTAATAGGTAGAATGCTAACCTATGATGGGACCCACCATATTTCAACAATCTATAGATTCAACAATGAGAGAGGGACCCTAAGATGGGAAGAGTGCTAACCTGTGATGGGAACCACCATGTTTTAACAATCGATCGATTCAACAATGAGAAGAGTCAATTATACAATGAACACCTTGGGCTTTTTTTTTTCTAGTTAGCCTAGTGGTCTGAGGATATTAAGGAAACCTACCCACCCATGGAACGATCCCTAGCTAGAGTTGTGGGAGCAAGTGTTCTATGCACATAGGCAGCCCTATAATTGTAGTTACCTAGGAGATGTTTATTTGCATAAAATACATATAAATCCATGGTCAACTGAGTTTGCCTAGGGATTATTGAAGAGGCAAGGGGTGAAGGATATAACGTACGTAGACGAGACCTCGACTGTCTCGAGATTTGAATAACTAAGTGATGGCATTCATTTCCCATCTTCTCTTGAATCAATTTCTATTAAAGGAGAGTTACTTGATGTACAATTTTTACATCCATAATTAATTTGTCACTTTTAGTCTTTTATGGTACATTTGATAATAGACGACATTGAGGATTTATATAACCAAAGATTTCACATTGTGAGAGAGAGAGAGAGAGAGAGAGAGAGAGAGAGAGAGATAATTTCAAAATGATCTTATGTGATCAAGGCTTGAAAATCCTCAAAATTGAGAGTTTTGACTAGTCCAAGTTCCCAAAGACTTACAGTTCTATGGGTTTCACACGACAATGTGTTGACTTTAAATGTTGCGGAAGCATGGATCTGATTTGGGGCTGGCCACTACAAACATGATTAGGACTGCGTCATTTTAGATCAAGCACAAAATGCATTTACATAAACATATACATATACATATATATATGACTATTTACGAGAGGTCAGTCATGTATGATTCACTCATCACGATCCAAAGATAATGATGGACACCCTAGACGTAGAAGATGATAATGGATTGTTCAAATCTAGTGAAAGGAAGAGGAAAAAAGCCTTCTCGAAGGGTTTTTCTCTAATTCTCTTAAAGTGTTTTGTTATTAGGTATGAGTGGTGGATAATGAGCAGCCACTATCTCCCATATTCTCTCCCATATCTATATATAGCCATTTGGCTTATTGGGTGATAAGCTCTCGATTTGAATTTGAATGGAGCGATGATAAGAATAGGGAGTTGAATAAAATTCGAACGAATTCCTATCCCTATCACCACACAATGATTAATATATCTTTCTTTGCACCTATGAGAGTTCCTTGTGAGGGGCGTCTCTTTATGATTGGGGTCTACCCACATGTAAACAAAAGTGGGCCCCATCATAATGCCAACATCTCCCACTTGCACCGAACATGATTCATCCTATTAGATCGCAAAAATCTATCAGCAAACTCAATGAAGTAAAAATAGACCCAAAGAGCGGGACCTCTACGATGCCTATCCATAGAGAGAATGTAAACTAAGTCGCCATCTAACTAGGATACACCAACTCACCAACACACCAGTTTGCCCTAGACACTCGTCTGACTACACCAGATTGGACATGAACTCATACCCTTGAGTTGTGTTCAACCCGCATACATGCTTATTCAATTTATCGAGTAAAGAATTACTTTGGAAACACTTTTTTTTTTTTAAAAAATAACATATTTATACATATAAATAATTTTGAAAAAAAAATTGTTTACCTTAGAAAGTTTCGAAATACTCAATATAGCCCGGGAAAATAAGCATCATAAGCACATATAAACTAGAGTGTGATGTCAAAGATTCTTCTCATGGACTTATAAGGGTCAAAATCATCCTAGCAACTTTCCTAGCACGACGGCTCGTGGACTCCTATATTGTCGTTACACATCTGCAACTAAAGCAGTACCATCGATCTCATCTTTCCAACATAAAATTTGGTATAAGAGAACAGGAGCCTCAAGATATGGTTCACATAATAACTAACTCTAAGCTCAAGAGTCACCTATGGGACTAACTCTTGCACTACAACCAGGATTCTAAGGTATTATCCAGTCGCTCGTAAGTAGGTCATTAAACACGCATGTCTTTATACAAGCATCATAGTGTGAAAATGCATTAGCTCCACAAATGAGCCCATGCTAACATTGCACCATTCACTACTATGCAAGCAAACCACTACAAATACAACCGCATTGATTTTTTAAAACAGGTTATCAGACTTACCTAGGGTATGGCATGTCCAACGACTTATGCAAAGTCTCATTTAGTCTTGCGATCCACATCACCCCCATGCACAAAAGTCTAAGACTGCGTTCCGCACATAAGCATGCACTCATATATATGATCGATGTTTTGTCATCGGATCAACATCACCCCCATGCACACAACTCTTACGCTAAGGGTTTGGTCATCGGATCAACAATCATTTCTAAAGATAGCATATAAGATATCACTATCACTATCTCTTTTCCTTATACATGTTGATGTATAAAATGACACTGTCATTTGATGTGTTTCACCCTATGATGAAGTTGAGGGGTCTTTTGCCAAGCATATAACAGCTATAATGTCGGTTTTCAATGGAATGTGATCACGAGCATTGGGTACGAGTCCCAAATACAATACAAAATGACGGAACCATATGGCCTCCATGGTTGGCAGTGCACAAGAAACATATTCAGCCTTCGTGGTCGACATGAGCATACACTCCCAGTCGTCTTCGAGATCATATAAAATAGAGAAATCACTGTATGCTAATAAGCTCAAGCCACCATTGTAATAGTAAAGCATCATATCTTTTGTGCCCTTTAAATATCAAAAGATTTGTTTGACGAGAGTCCAATGAGCAATACCCAAGCTACTTTAAAATGAGTAACCAACTCAACCTCACAGTAAAAATCGGGGTGCGTGCACATCATGACATACATATGACTTCCTATTGCACTAGCATAAGGTACGGAACCCATTCTTTTGGATTCAGCATCGGATTGAGGACATTGCATTACACTTAATTTGCATGAACCATCATTGTTCTAACCATGTCTAACAAGGTCCTATTCCATCTTTCTGCAACTCTATTTTGTTGTGGAATGTACGCCATAGTAAGTTGATAAGAAATTCCATTTTTCATGCAAAAATGCTTAAATATCTCCGAAGTATATTCTCCAACTCGATCGGTCCTAGTGTCTTGATTTTCTTATCAAACTTATTTTGAACTTCTTTTGTAAAAATCTTAAAAGAATTAATTGCCTCATTTTTATGGAAAATACAAAACACACGACCATAACGAGAGTAATCATCAATGAAAGTAATGAAATATCGAGTTCCTTATCTATTATCCACGTTCATTGGTCCACAAATGTCAGAGTGGATGAATTTAAGGGTGGCCTTGGATCTTTCTGCCTTGGAAAAAGATCTTGTTGCTTTTCCGACCACACATGATTCACATGGAGGTAATTGTAGTTGTGTGGGAAGGGGTGCAAAAAAAAAAAAAAAAAACCCGCTAAACCGATCCGGACCGATCCAGATCGGTTTTGTAGTATGTCAGTTCGGTCATGGTTCGGATTTCCTTCAAACAGTTCGGTTCGGTTTGGTTTTCGATTTGAATGTGCGGTTAAACCGCTCAAACCGAACTGAACCGAAGCAATTATATAAATATATATATTTCTTATAAAATATATAAAGAAATATGAAAAATTACTTGAAGAAGACTCGAGCCCTCACTCTGTTACTTGAAGTCCAATGTCTCTAATTGAATTGACATTTTTTTGTGAAAAAAAAATAAAAAAACGTAACCGAACCGGTTCCTGTCAATTCGATTCGGTTCGGTTTAAGCACATGGGCGGTTCAGTTCGGTTTGAGAAAATATAAAACTGATGGGTTTGGTTTGGTTGATGGTTTCCCCTCTAAACCGATTTGAACCGCCCATATACACACTTGTGTGAGAAATCCAATCAGTCCTTCTCTAGCCAATCAAAGCATTCGATCCTTTCCTATGTGGCCCAATCAAACACGCCACTTAATAGTTTCAGAACTATGCCATGCACTCAGAAAGTCCAATCATAGAATCCTTAAAATCCAATCGAGCATTCCAATTTATAGATTCGGAATTCGTTTGGTCCCTTTAGTTCAGCCCCAATCTTGATCCAGGCCGCTATTTAGCAAATAGTGCTTATTCAACGACTTCTACTTGAACTCTTTAGGCTTCGAGTTCAAGATAGCCACACAACTCTTTATAGGTCTTGACTATGTCAAAACAGGTCAAGATTTGTTTGATTGTGAGCCAAGAGTCATGTAAAGATCGTAGGACTACAATGATATTTTGGTCATCAGTTAGCACATTTCTTGCCCTTATAAAATTCATCATCATTCAACTCATTTTGCGGAGGTAATCCCTAGGAGGAACTCCTGGGGCCATCCGATACGCTTTAAAATCCATGGTCATGACATGACCCATGCCGATGGTTATTCCATTGTATTATTCTTTTCGGGCATCCCACTTCTTTTTAGCCGCACCATAGATTTCATAAGTAGATACCAATTCAAAATGCATACTACTCAGCGTAATGTTACGAGCAGGGTGATTGTCTTTCTCCCACTTATCGAAATCTTGCAATGTAGGAATGGTGCAGCATCATTTTCTAATTCGAGAGGGGGGTCTTAGTCGTTTTCAAGGTATACGTGACATCTTGTTCATTGAACAAGTAGATCATGGTCTGGTACCATTGATCATAGTTATTACCATCTAACTTGTCTCCCTTATTAAGGTCAACAATAATTTTCTTGAAGCCATCATTGAAAAAGAAATAAGACAAAATAAAATAAATGATGATCAATGAATGCACAACATTAGCAACACACACATACATGTCGATTTCCCTTTTTGCACTTAAATGAATTAAAAAATTAGGACATCGAGATAAAAAAACCTTTTATGCCTAGGGCTAATTCGGGGTAATCAAAATCAATAATCATAATTAATCAGGTGATTTAACAGCATCATGCAAACACAATACTTCGATCCATATGCAATTATATGTATAAAATGCAAATATTAAGAATAATCAATACAATTATTTTATTCTTATTAGAGATCATGTCTTGATTGACAATCAGATGTAGAGGATTGAGCCGGATCTGACCGTTGATCGCCAAACACATAATCCAGAAGGATGGATCAATTTGGATGGCATGGATCATTCTAAAAGAGAAAATAATTATTGGAAATTGATAACTTGAACATCCCCCCGCATATTTTTGAGTCCATTTAAAAAACTATGCCTTTCAGAAGTAGTCTCAAGTTGAGCATACAAATATGTTGAAGTAGTCTCAAGAATCTGAATGAGTTCATGGGGGTCCAATACTTGAACCAAGAGGAAGTCACAGATTTCTTATTAAAATAGCCCATTTCTCAACAATATATGACCACATGGAGCATTTTTAAATCATGCCCAAAAAGTTATGATCGTGGAAGATCCATATAAGCTCTAAATTGAGCATGTGTTCATTTTATGCAAGTCCAAAAAAAAAAAAAAAAAGAGTCCAAGTCTATGTGCGATTTTCTTATAAGCAAAAACTAAATCTAAAATTAAACTCCGAGAGATAGCTCAGTTGGCCTAGGACCATGGTTTGTACCCAGAGGTTATGGGTTTGAAACTGCACTACCACACTGGGGCCACAGGAAAATTTTACCCGGCTTTCCACCTGGACCCGTAAGGATTAAAAAAAAAAAGAATCTAAAATCCATTACAAGGCCATGAAATACTAGATGAGGTTGAAATCTTAAGGCCATCATGGGCCAACTAACTGGTCCAATATTCTGCCCAAATAAATTCAGCCAGAGTATGGCCATTTGGTTCAATAAACCACACAAGATATGAGCCTGACTCTGATCCACATAAGGCACTTTAAACTGGCCAAAAGAAGAATCTTAAATCTGACCCAAAACTGATGTAAAAAAGAATATCATATAGAGTAAATTAGCGAAAGGCCCCTCATAGAGGTCTTGTAATGCCTCAAGGCCATCAACTTTTCCTCTAACGCCTGTAGTCCATATAGCTTGACATATTTCAGCGAGAGATCCCTAGATACAATTTTCATGACTGATTTACCCTTTCAACCGTTTTAGGCATAAATTTTTGAAAATTCAAATTCAAATCTTGTATTACCCCACTTCTTCTTCAACCTGTGATGAATCAGTGCTTAGGGCATAAAAGAAATAGAGGAAGAAATAATAGAGGAGAAAGGAGAAAGGAGAGAGGAAATGGGCGCTTGGTGCTGATCACAGTAGTGGGCCACAATAAAAAGACGCCGAGGAGAAAAATCTGAGCTTCTTCTGAAGCGCTTCTGCAACAAAGAACTAGAGAAAAAAAAAGAGAAGGCTCGATGAAACACCCCAAAACCCCCTATTTCTTCTTCTGTTTCCTCTTATTTTCTCTCTCTCTCTCATGAATCTGTACCAGCTAACCCCCGGCCAAAAAATCCCCAATTCAATTTCAATTTCGATTCGCAGCAAAGATGGCAACAAACCCTAAAGTCTTCTTCAACATGGCGGTTGGCAGAGCCTCGGCCGGCCATATCGTGATGGAGCTATTCGCAGACACGACGCCGCACACGGCTGAGAACTTCTGCTTCCATGCCCTCTGCACGGGCGAGAAGGGCACTGGGAAGAGCGGGAAGCCCCTCCACTACAAGGGCCCCGCCTTCCACCGCGTTATCCCTAGATTCATTTGCTAGGGCGGCGACTTCACTGCAGGGAATGGCACCGGCAGCTAGTCGATCTACTGCGCCAAGTTCGCCGACGAGAACTTCATCAAGATGCACGCCGGGCCCGGAGTCCTTTTGATGGCGAACGCCAGGCCGGGGACTAACGGGTCGCAGTTCTTCGTCTGCACCACCAAGTTGCAGTGGCTGGACGGGAAGCATGTGGTGTTTGGACAGATCGGAGGGTGAAAGCAGCATCGGAATCTGCATAGGAAGCGATGAGGATTTGATTGAAAGAAGAGCGAATTTAGGTTTCGAGCATAACAGAGAGTGAAAGAAAGAAGAAAGCATGCGCTGATGGGTTTGATTGGGTTCTGATGGGGGTTGGATTGAATAAGAAGGAAGAAAGCCTGCCGGTCTCGTTGTAGCCGCCACTACAGTCTTCCGATCATTACCGAATGTATTCGATGGTGCTGCGCCATCGCCAGAGAAGGAAAACAACAGGGCTGTTATATCATTTTTGACAAATCTAAGAGTTTTTATGAAATTTATCTGAATTTTTATGAAGTTTATCTAAGTTTTTGTCAAGTTTACCTGAGTTTTAACAAATTTATATGAGTTTCTGTCAAATTTATCTTAGTTTTTTATCTTTTGTCAAATTTATTTTAGTTTTGCGCAAATTTATCTGAGTTTTGAAATAAGTTTATCTAAGTTCTGGATAAATCTATCTGAGTTTTTGGCTAATCTATCTGAGTTCTAGAATAAATTTATCTGAGTTCTGGACAAATCTATCTGAGATTTTGGCAAATTTATTTGTATTTTTTAATTTTATTTACGTCTTTTGAAATTTATTTGCGTCTTTCGAAATGTATTTATATTTTTTTAAATTTATTTGGATCTTTTGAAATTGATTTTCATCTTTTGAGATTTATTTATATTTTTTAAATTTTATTTGCATCTGTTTAAATTGATTTTCATCTTTTGCATTTATTTATATTTTTTAAATTTATTTGGATCTTTTGAAATTTATTTGCTTCTTTTTAAATTTCTTTGCGTTCTTTTGAAATTTATTACATTTTTTAAAATTTATTTGTATTTTTGAGATTTATTTACATTTTTTGAAATTTATTTGGATCTTTTAAAATTTATTTTCATATTTTAAAATTTATTTATATTTTTTTATATTTATATGGATATTTTAAAATTTATTTGGCCAATTAAATGGTAGTTGACCATTATTAATGGCATATCACACTGTTCATGGGATATGATTTTGAAGAAATGGTAAATTAGATATTTTAGGTCTTCAAATTTGAAAAAATGACTTATCCCACTATTAAAAAAGATTGTAGATCTATGGTAATAAAGTGAAATGTTCAGGGACCCGTCGCCGAATGCCCCTATCATATAATATGTTTGAAAATTGAAGTTTTTGAAACCAGCCTTATTCCATTCCTAAATGAGGTTCTAAAACAGTTCCAAAATGGTATGAGTCCATTCCACTAAGAGAAAAACTAGGCTATGATATAGTTCTATAAATAGGTCCACAGATTTGATTCATATTAGGTTCAAAAACAGCTGCATATCAGGCCCAAATGTAGTTCTGGAAACCTACCACAGATAGTACTACTGTTTGAACTATTATGTCCTTCCTATAAGATATAATATATATATCTTTAAAAGAAGTCAACATAGTGGGTGTCTTTCAATAACGGGCTTTGAGTATAGTTTTATTTATTTTTTAAAAAAAGTGGGCCCATAAAGATTTATGATGGTTTCACTTATTCTCATAAACAGACCTTGAAAACTGAACCAAAGCATTCTTTTTTAGTGGGCCACCCAATGTAATAAATGGGATATTATTCCGAAGATTTGATGCCAAACAAGATCTTGAAATGTACAAAACCTACAATCAAAATAGACCAAAGGCAAAGCCTCATTGGATCCCAAAAAGAAAAACCGCAGTTTTAACATGTGCTTTAAAAAATCCCTGTCTTTTCTCAGATGTCTCCAGAAGAGTCCTGTCTCTGCCCTGTCTGTATGTTTCTATTCTATTTAATATTTATTGGTGCGTGAGAGGGACTCTGCCCTCGAAATGCATGTGACTATGTGTGAGAATCGATTACACACACGGTTGTTCTACT
This sequence comes from Litsea cubeba, assembly GCA_012931725.1. NCBI lineage: Eukaryota > Viridiplantae > Streptophyta > Magnoliopsida > Laurales > Lauraceae > Litsea > Litsea cubeba. The sequence goes on along the minus strand of CM022946.1, from coordinate 6,722,124 downwards.
CGATGGCCCACATGAAGTTCAAGTTGGATCTCATCGTTTAGATTGGGATGTCATCTACTCAAAGGCGCATGTGGGACTTGCAGTGCGTGTTTAGCCTCTTCTCCTAGGGCAGCAGATGTAACCAGTGGTTTTTGGGTGGATCCCAATATTGAACTGGTTTTGAGGTCAGATTCATAAATTTTTCTATGGGTTTTTGATAAATCTAATATGTTTAATCGGCTAAACTAAATAATTTATTTAATTAGTTACAGGCCTCACGGCTAACCATAATAGAGATATGGCTAACCGTAAGGCCTCAAAAAGCTCACCATAAATGCTCTGCAGTTGCTTCTCTATAATGCCTTTTTTTTTTCATCATTTTTGAACTAAGGTCACTTACGGTTAACCGTATATATTATACGATTATTCATTTAGCCAATCGTAATGTCCCCATAAGGCAACTGTATATTCTTTATGATTACTTTTTTTTTAAGAATATTACTTTTCAGCATTTTTGAACTATGGTTACTTGAGGCTAACCGTAGTCATCCACCAATGATTTTAGATTCGAGTGTTTGTCTTCATGCTAGTTGGGACCGGAATGGGTCTGTGCCGACTGTATTAGACCAATACAGCCGTGTTGGTCGTAAAAAGTGTGAAATCTTTTTACAAAGTCTAAAAAATATAAAATAGAAATTAGTAAAACGTAAGATCTGAGCTATTTAACAAGTATCTAATCCAAATATAGTGATGATTGTTGTTGAACATTGAGCTGCTAGCGGTGTAACGTATAACCACTAGTTTTCAAGTAGAAAAGTTATTTTTCTTATCTTTTAACTTACGGAAGAAGTCATTTTCTTAAAAATAAATTGGTCAAAGAAAAAGATTATAAAAAGGACAAAAGGATAATATAAATAGTATAACTTTTATGGATAAATGACATAAACAACTTTTATTTAAGCTTACAAAGTTCATTAACTCAAGTTACTGTCAATAAGGCCCCACCAAAATGTATAAAGACTAAGGGAGTATATCAATCGAAAGTATTGGATGTGAATTAGCTAGAAATACTTAAATGATCTTAACCTTTGGTTTTTTATGCTCAAAGTAAATCTTTTTATCTGAAGGAGAAAATACTTGAGATTTTTATAAGGATGAATTGGCCAAAAGTAAAAAAATTGAGGGTCTAATTAATTTTTTTCTTCAATGTGACAATATGGGTTTAATATTAAAAAACACAAAACACAGTGGAACCGTGGACCATTTTGAGAATATGTGAAGATAAAGAGCCCTATATGTAAGAATCTGTTAGAAAGAGAGAGAAAAAAAACTGAAGGGCCCAAATGAGGCCCAACAAAACTTCCATTGCCCAATGAGAAATAATCCAATCATGCTGAGGGCAGCTTATATCACCCTTAAGTTATGCGCAGGGAGGACCCAGGCTTTGATGACCGCCCCAGGTTGATTTTAAATTCTTCGTTGATTTAAATGGGCCCCCCATACATATTTGTCTAAACACTACACAATCGCCTCACATCCGAAGCACATTTGTCTAAATGGTAAATAATCGCCCCACCTAAATAAAAATTCTGGGTCCGCCCTTATGCTCATATCACATGGACCTATCCATGTTGGGATTAACCCAAATTTCACGTGACACTTTGATTAGATTGTAAGTAAAAGAAAATTCAACCAAATATTTTATAGGAAATTGTACCAAATACACTATCAAATATTTTATAGGCAATATTGTGATAGAGTATTGGAGTGGGTTGAGAGAAAAATTGTATATAAACCCTCATATAGAACAAGTTTTCACACCCACACACACACCAAAAACGAAAAAAAGGATATTAGGTGCCACTACTAAGACGCTGCTGACAGCATGTGATATCATCTGTTGTTCACTTTTTACTAGTCAAGATTAGTAAAGTCTAACAGGAATAACAGAGTCGATGGTGTGGAATGTGGATAGCACAGCCGCTCCCAACAGTTTAGTCTTGCTTACCAAAAAAAAAAAAAAAGAGTAAGTAGGCCAACCTCGCTAAAAGGAAGAAAAAAAAAAAGGTTAGATGCTGGAGGATGGATGTAATGTAAGCATATCACTAATCATGTAAGATATTTCATTTATATATCATTGTAAAGTGAATTAGATATGTGGGCACAAACAACAATAAAAAAAAAAAAAGCATTTGATGGAGTAGACCTACGTGATCAAGTTATTGTATCAAAGATCTGTGAGGTGCACCTATTGAAAATCTCTCATAATGAATGCCAAGAGACTATTGGTGTGTAGTCTTTTTGAGTGTGCACGTAGGTCATAGATTGAACCACTATAAATCGTTGTGTGTCTCCATCTCTATTGTGCTTTATTATTTTACATTTATAATATGGAATACATGTGCTAAATAGTCGTATTTTATTTGGATCGGCATACAACTCGTATGTACCAAATTACATCACGGCCTCATTGGCGTATTTTTAGTGTTAGAGCTTTCTAGTAGTTCATATTTACTATCTTGTAATTACCACATTCCATCACTTAATTGTTTCCACATATAGTTATATCTTGTTATTTAAATTGAGTGATTATTGTTTGAATTAGGAGAAGTAATTTTTAATTAGTCATAATTTAAAATAGTTCTATTCAGCCCCTTCAAGGACTTACATTGGTCTCTACCTTGAACTTTCACGGTTTCTTCCGATCCCTTCTTTTAATTTTATTACTTTTTATTTAGGCTTTAAATATATTAGTGGTACTACAAAAGGGTGTGTACTCCTATTAATAAAGATACATTTTTCCTATGTGGAGTGACTTGGAATGCCTACAAATTCATAAAGGTAGTTTGTATCTACAATATGGATGAAAATCGCGGTATCAACAATCGGTCACGGTTCTCGGCTTTTCGTGGTAGTCGTTGCGTGATTTTTTTTACCAAATAAAAATTAAAAAAAATATTTTAAAAATTCATAATATTATAAAAAGCTAGAAAATAATATTTTTGTATATTAGTAACAATCATAAATCAAAATATTGTCCCCTAAGTCAAACATCCCCTAAGTCAAATATCCCGTACTATCTGTCAATGTCAATGTGAAAGGGAAAAGTAAATGCTCATTGGGAAAGAGCAACGGCCATCAATTGGATGCACAGTACACCCTATATGAGGGTGTGGACCATCTCTGCCAAATCATTGTTTATTGAATGAATAATGACAAATTAGATTATAGCGTCTAAAAAAAAACCATGAGACTAGCTTGCCAAGATGGTACAGCACCCTAAATAAATCATGGGTGGGGGCCATATTTGGAAAATCCAAACCTCTTGTTAGTCCTAGTACTGTTATAGTGATCAAATGTTAGATTATTATTCAAATTAGTGAGATGGCCACCGTTGGATCAATTTAAATTAAAATCTGTAATTAACATGGGTGTGTGAGTTGGTGCCCAAATTGTCCAGATAATGATTCCAACACAAACATTGATACGGAAATTGAAAACATGATTGCAATTATGATAATCTATGAAAATAAATGAATATGGTTGTCTTATTTTTTTCTTTGCTTTGAAATATTTTTTTTAATTTATAAAATTATCGTTGTTTATATTTCTTTCTAACTTTTTTGTTTTACTTTGAAAAGAAATATTTTAAATTACTGACGTGCAGTGCTGATTTGAAAGATATTTTTACTGAATTAAAAGAAAAGAGGTTCAGATATCACTGACCGTTAAAGGAGAAAAATCACCATTTTTTTTTTGAACCGCTGGATCATCTTCCTTTTGTTGCTACTACGTAGATCTGCTCACAAGGATTCCGCACAATCAACCGTTCGTCAATTGGAGGCCGGATGCGCAAGATATCGCAGTGTGAGGTTTTGACGGTTAAAATGTCTCCATGTCTGGATCAGCAGTCTGCTGTCGTCGCCGCCTACGTCAGCATACCATACCAGCGCTTAAGTCAACCGTACTAAGACGACTTTAGAAGGACGCGCCAAAAAAAAAACAAAAAGAAAGCATACTTTCTGCCCGACCGATCAAAAAATCGACATGACAGATGGTATTGGCCCACCGACAACAATCAAAATCTGAAATTGCATGATCAATGGACAATCGTTAAAGTGAGAAGTTTATCGGCGATCAAGGCTTTCTACGCAGTGCGTAGAATTTCAAAAGTCATCGCATGACCCGCGACTCTTCAAGCACTTCGGCGGCCACTTAATACGGTTAATTAATGACCCATTTTTATGACAAATTAATGTGGTTAATTGCACATAATCAGGGACGGCCAATCAAAAAAATCCAAGAAAGGGGAGTTACAAGTCAAAGCAATTATGGTATTAAACCATATAACTCCTCTCATTATGAAAAATCAATGTAAGTAATGAACCATTATTCTCCAAGGACCAATCAAAAATCAAGAAAAACGTGTCATAAAACAATTAATTCAAAATATGTAACTCCCTCCATCATAGAACATTAATGCATTCAATGCATTAAATGTTCATAAACTTTTCACATGCTCATCAAAGGCCTATAAAGGGAGGTCATTTCTACCATTCTGAGGCATGATGCAAATTACACACAAGTAAGTTCTCCTTCGTTGCTACTACACTCTCTAATTAATCATTTGATTCATCCTTCAAAAAACAAATTCATAAAAACTAGAAGATAAATTTTTTGAATATTAAAAAATAGATTGTAAAATATTAATATGAGTGGATACTAGTGTCTGTGGGGGCCACTCGTATCTTAATTTCCAATGAGTGGATGTGTCCACGTCTGCCAATGCACCAAACCTCGTATCGCAGCCACAATCCACACATGTGGAAACATATTTACAAATCCAGAGATACTAGTGTCTGTGGGGGCCACTCATGGTTTTTTTTTAAACGATATAATCTAGCTTGTTATTATTCATTCAATAAACAATGATTTGGCACAGATGGTCCACACCCTCATTATAGGGTGTACTATGCATGCAATTGATGGTAGTTGCTTACGTTTCCCTTTTACATTAACTGTTGTATTTCTGTATTAAAAAAATGGGATTCATCGCTCACCTTTCAGCTACGTCTAATCAAATGTCACATGATGGGATTGGATTTGACCAAAATGGGGTGGGCCTAATTCAATTGAAAAAGGCTGAAAAGATAAAATGGGGAGACGTTCATTCCCAGAAGAATGGGAAATAATGGAAGAAAAAATTAAAGAAGAATCAAGTAATATTTCTGGCATAAAATATAAATCTGATGGAAAAATATTACTTAAATTTAACAATACTCTTCCTCGTCTAGAAGACGCTAGACATTCACCTGCTGAAGAAAAAGGTTTAAGAAAAACCTTGTTAGAAAGAACTAATTGCAAAGTTATTTCCCCAACTCAGAAAACTTATGAAGATTTCATCCAAGAATTTGAAACAACAAATGACACAGAAAGATTGAATGAATTGGTAAAAATCTTGGCTAATTGGGAAGTGACAGAACACAAAAATCTCAAAGTTGTAGGAGAATCTAGCAATCCCAACTCTACTCTTCGGATTGAATATGATGAAAATCAATCAAAAAATGAGAAGATGAAAGAAGACATAGAGATTGGAATTTTAGTGATCCTGAAAATCATGCTAGAAGAGGAAAATCAAGGTACCATAAGAACAGAGGTCAGCCCATCCTGTTCACCGATGTGTCTTGTACCAAGCTAGAAATAGCAGGACATTATCTAAATTTAGATAAATGCCCAAACATTTCAGAAATCATAACTGCCTGGGGAGATTCTATGAATCTAGTCAGGAATTCTAACATTGAATGGAGTTTTACCCCGTATAGAAGATATACCGAGAAAACTCTCAAAGGAATAGTTAATGAATTCTAGAAACGACACAGACAAACATGTGAAACCTGCATTCAAGCCAATGCAGCTGGGGATGAAAAACAACGGATAAGCCACATGCTAAAAATCTTAAGAGAAGAATTTGGTGGAATCGCCCTTGAACAAGATGAAAGATTAAAAGACATAGCTAAGATTCAGCTAACTAATTTTGCCATCTGTGACTTAAGATACCTTGAAAAATATGAAGAAGAATTTAAAAGGTATTTTTATAAAGCCGGAATGGAAAATGATGAAAATGCAAAGAACATGTATTTTCATAAATTACCATATCCTCTTGGAGAAATGATTCAAAAGCAATATGAATCATCTGAAGCAATAAAGCAATTAAACACTTTGGGAGAAAGAATTCTATTTACCCATAATCAACTTAGAAATTTATGCATAGAAAGACAATCCCAAAAAAATTTCTTCAAAACAATTAAAGGGATTTCCTGGGATATGCAAAAATTTGAGTGATATGCCTTCAAGATATGGATGTGAAACCCAAAGAAGAAAAAAGATTCTTTAAGAAAAAGAATTTTAAAAATCTTGAGAAAGGAAGATTTTTTAGGAAAAGCAAAACCTGAAAAAATAGAAGACAATATCCTAAAAAACCATACTTCAAGAAAAGAAGTAACAGAGAAAAAAGTAAGAATAAGGACAAACAAAACTGCACTTGCTTCATTTGTCACGAAGAAGGTCATTTTGCAAACAAATGTCCTAACAAAGGGAAAGAACAGAATTCAAAATACATTCAACTCTTTGAAAAATTACCTGAACAAGAATTCTTTAATTTTAAGATAATTCAAGAACATGATGATCTTGAAATGTACGAAACCTGGCAAAGCCTCATTGGATCCCAAAAAACAAAACCTCAGTTTTAACATGTGCTTTAAAAAATCTCTGTCTTTTCTCAGATGTCTCCAAAGAGACCTTTCTCTTCCCTGTCTGTATGTTTCTATTCTATATATTGGTGCGTGAGTATGTGAGAGAATGCATGTGACTATGTGAGAGAATCGATTGCACACACGGTTGTTCTACTCGATGGCCCACATGAAGTTCAAGTTGGATCTCATCGCTTAGATTGGGATGTCATCTACTCAAAGGCGCATGTGGGACTTGCAGTGCGTGTTTAGCCTCTTCTCCTAGGGCAGCAGATGTAACCAGTGGTTTTTGGGGTGGATCCCAATATTGAATTGGTTTTGGGGTCAGATTCAGAATTTTTCTATGGGTTTTGATAAATCTAATATGTTTAATCGGCTAAACTAAATAATTTATTTAATTAGTTCCAGGCCTCACGGCTAACTATAATAGGGATATGGCTAACCGTAAGGCCTCAAAAAGCTCACCATAAATGCTCTGCAGTTGCTTCTCTAGAATGCTTTTTTTTTTTCAGCATTTTTGAACCGAGGTCACTTACGGTTATCTGTATATATTATACGATTATTCATTTAGCTAATCGTAATGTCCCCATAAGGCAACTGTACATTCTTTACGATTACTTTTTTTCAGAATATTACTTTTCATCATTTTTGAATTATGGTTACTTGCGGCTAACCGTAGTCATCCACAAATGGTTTTAGATTCGAGTGTTGGTCTTCATGCCAGTTGGGACCGAAATGAGTTTGTGCGGACTGTGTTAGACCAATACGGCCGTGTTGGTCCTAAAAAGTGTGAAATTTTTTTAAAAAGTCTAAAAAATATAAAATAGAAATTAGTAAAAACATAAGATCTGAGCTATTTAACAAGTATCTAATCCAAATATAGTGATGATTGTTGTTGAACATTGAGCTGCTAATGGTGTAACGTATAACTACTATTTTTCAAGTAGAAAAGTTATTTTTCTTATCTTTTAACTTACGGAAGAAGTCATTTTCTTAAAAATAAATTGGTCAAAGAAACAAATTATAAAAAGGACAAAAGGATAATATAAATAGTATAACTTTTATGGATAAATGACATAAACAACTTTTATTTAAGCTTACAAAGTTCATTAACTCAAGTTACTGTCAATAAGGCCCCACCTAAATGTATAAAGACTAAGGGAGTATATCAATTGAAAGTATTGGATGTGAATTAGCTAGAAATACTTAAATGATATTAACCTTTGGTTTTTTATGCTCAAAGAAAATCTTTTTATCTGAAGGAGAAAATACTTGAGATTTTTATAAGGATGAATTGGCCAAAAGTAAAAAAATTGAGCGTCTAATTAATTTTTTTCTTCAATGTGGCAATATGGGTTTAATATTAAAAAAACACAAAACACAGTGGAACCGTGGACCATTTTGAGAATATGTGAAGATAAAGAGCCCTATATGTAAGAATCTCTTAGAAAGAGAGAGAAAAAAAAACTGAAGGCCCCAAATAAGGCCCGACAAAACTTCCATTGCCCAATGAGAAATAATCCAATCATGCTGAGGGCAGCGTATATCACCCTTAAGTTATGCTCAGGGGCGGACCCAGGCTTTGATGACGCCCCAGGTTGATTTTAAATTCTTCATTGATTTAAATGGGCCCTCCATACTTATTTGTCTAAACACTACACAATCGCCCCATGTCCGAAGCACATGTCTAAATGGTCAATAATTGCCGCACCTAAATAAAAATTCTGGGTCCGCCCCTGGTCATGCTCATATCACATGGACCTATCCATGTTGGGATTAGCCCAAATTTCACGTGACACTTTGATTAGATTGTAAGTAAAAGAAAATTCAACCAAATATTTTATAGGAAATTGTACCAAATACACTATCAAATATTTTATAGGCAATGTGATGGAGTATTGGAGTGGGTTGAGAGAAAAATTATATATAAACCCTCATATAGAACAAGTTTTCACACCCACGCACACACCAGAAACGAAAAAAAGGATATTAGGTGCCACTACCAAGACGCTTGCTGACAGCATGTGATATCATCTGTTGTTCACTTTTTACTAGTCAAGATCAGTAAAGCCTAACAGGATTAACAGAGTCGATTGTGTGGAATGTGGATAGCACAGCCGCTCCCAACAGTCTAGTGTTGCTTACCAAAAAAAGAAAAAGAGTGAGTTTTGTCTTGCTTATCCTCCCCTTGCTAAGTAGGCCAACCTCGCTAAAAAGAAGAAAAAAAAAGTTAGATACTGGAGGATGGATGTAATGTAAGCATATCACTAACCATGTAAGATATTTCATTTATATATCATTGTAAAGTGAATTAGATATGTGGGAACAAACAACAATAAAAAAAAATAGCATTTGATGGAGTAGACCTTCGTGATCAAGCTATTGTATGAAAGATCTGTGAGGTGCACCTAATGAAGATCTCTCATAATGAATGCCAAGAGACTATTGGTGTGTAGTTTTTTTGAGTGTGCACGTAGGTCATAGATTGAACCACTATAAATCGTTGTGTGTCTCCATCTCTATTGTGCTTTATTATTTTACATTTATAATATGGAATACATGTGCTAGATAGTCGTATTTTATTTGGATCGGCATACAACTCGTATGTACCAAATTACATCACAGCCTCATTGGCGTATTTTTAGTGTTAGAGCTTTCTAGTAGCTCATATTTAGTATCTTGTAATTACCACATTCCATCACTTAATTGTTTCCACATATAGTTATATCTTATTATTTAAATTGAGTGATTATTGTTTGAATTAGGAGAAGTAATTTTTAATTAGTCATAATTTAAAATAGTTCTATTCAGCCCCTTCAAGGACTTACATTGGTCTCTACCTTGAACTTTCACGGTTTCTTCCGATCCCTTCTTTTCATTTTATTGCTTTTCATTTAGGCTTTAAATATATTACTGGTACTACAAAAGGGTATGTACTCCTATTAATAAAGATACATTTTTCCTATGTGGAGTGACTTGGAATGCTTACAAATTCATAAAGGTAGTTTGTATGTACAATATGGATGAAAATCGCGGTATCGGTCACGGTATTGGCCATCGGTCGCAGTTCTCGGCTTTTCGTGGTCATCGTGGCGTGATTTTTTTTACCAAATAAAAGATAAAAAAATATTTAAAAAATCTATAATTTTATAAAATGCTAGAAAATAATATTTTTGTATATTAGTAACAACAATAAATCAAAATATCGGTCACCTAAGTCAAACATCCCATATTAATGTCTTATCTTAAACTATTAAATATGTTAAGTTTTAGTATTTAATTTTTGGACCAATTCTTACGATTTATAAATCTATTAATGTAGCACACATTTAAGTTTAGAGCACTTAAAATCTAGATTCGAGATTCTCTTGGAACTTTTTTTTATATTTTATTTATATGTTTTACTAGTGATTGACCCCACAGTGGCCCCAATTCTAATTTAGATAAAATCTGCTAAGGGACCATTCAAGTGCGGGCACTTGATCCCATGCGGGCCTATTAGAACATAGCAATTAATTAAAAAGGCTCAATATTTAATTAGTTTCTTACGCTCCATAATGGGCCCATATTTTGAAATCTGGCCATTCTAATGTGGGCCCACTTGAATTTGGTTGAGATTTGCTAATATACCCATATGTAATATGTACCGTGGCATTTAGTTGGCAGGGTTCATCATGGAGCCCTTATGGCCTGTTTCTTTACTAAAATTCTAAGAATTCATGTATGGGGAAATCTTAAATTCTCAAAAAGTCGTTTTCTTAGGTGGAATGCCAAATCACTCTTCTTGATGAAGCATTTGAAATTCCAACAAAATGCATAGAGTGAAATAGCGGAAATTTCAAAAAGTCATTTCAGACATTTTAGGTGGTTGAAAATTGAAATTTTAGTAAAAAAAATATAACATTTCAAATACCAAAAAAAAAAAAAGATGTCACATTATTGTCAAAAAAAAAAAAAAACCAACATCCCAAAGTCTTATCATATATCCTAATAAAGAAACATGTTGAGTAAATATATCACAAGTTAGTGACAATGTTTTAAGAGATCTAGTCACGTAAAAGTTTTTTTAGTCACTTTAAATCACTTAAGTCATGTAAGTCGAGAAAATGTAACTCACAAAATTATGGGGTGCCTGAAAGGACTTATCCAAACATACGATGAATATCAACTGCCTCAAAGCCTGAAAGGGGAAGAACAAACGGTCAGAGAACCCTGGCCTGAGTGGCGCAAGGCTCTCCGATGCCTAAGTTAGTATATGAACTGGACAAAGGTAGGAGAGGAAGAAGAGAGGCAGAGTAACAGCTCTAATGAATGTGTATTGCATACCTTTGTTATGGAATGTTGTCCTATTTATAGAGGACTCTATCTGATATCTTGGAGTGGGCCCCTAGATTTGATAGGTATGTTCTCATTAGCCCACAAAGTAATAAATGCGGGTCCATCACAGCTCACAAAGCATTTATTGCCAGTCCGATCAGCCCACATTGCATAAAGTCATGTTGGGCCGGATCGTGTCGCCTGCCTTTGGCGGTAGAGGTCCCATCGGATCCATCCTCGAGCTTCGCCCTAATTTGGCTACAGCCGAAGGATGCCGCCTTGTCAGCGATCTGGCGAAGATTGTGGATGGCTGGGGTGGCCCATCTGTTGCACTGGCTCGTGCCCATGCCCTGCCACGTGTCTGATGATGTGGCGGGTGTGGGGGCGAGACCAGGATTTTTCTTCATCTCGGCTTCCGTCCCGGCTCCTTCAGCCGGGGTCAGGCACACAGCCGAGGTCAACTTTGATAGCCGAGCTCGGCGTGGACAGCTGAAGTCAATTTGGCTTCGGCTAAGATCCTTACCCCGGGGGCTGAGGTGTGTCTGGACGACACGTGGGCGCACTAATTAACGTCTTATCGCCGAGATCAACATAATCTTGATGTCTTGAAAATCTCTCCACATAATTGCCCCCTAGCTTGTGACTTCTTAGGGGCCCTAGCCTTTAGAGGTCGGAAGCTAGAGAGTCTGTCTGGAGATGTTCGATCATTGATTGGCGCCGCTTCGACTTCTTCGAGGTAGTCAATGTCGCGTCCTGTTCACCCCGGGAAACGAACCGAGAGCTACACGTGTCGCTTCAATACTGATTGTGCCGTCAAATTGATGAGACAGGCGCGGATCGCGACGCTGTCTTTTCGAATTCTTAAATGGCGCCCAAGGAGGGCTTCCTTCCCTTATAAATAGGGTCGTCTTCCTCTGTTCTACTTTCTCCATCTTCTCTTCTGATTTTCTTTGCTCCCGCCTTTGATCCTTGTTCTGGTCTTCGTCTTTCTTCCCAAGAACTTCCCAGGCTCAGGCGAGGACGACCGCAAGGCGTGCCCAGGCTAATTCATGTTCCTGACTCGCCCTTCTTTTCCAGTAAGTGACTTCGTGCCCCTGTCTCTTTAGGGTGTTTCCCTTAGGGTTTTCCTTTTCGCCTTCTTCTCCTAGGCTGTAGAAATGGCCAGCCCTAGGTTTCAGTTAGAGACGCCTGAGGGCATGGCTAGGTTTAGGGGGGTGTATAACATCCCGGAGGGGGTTCGCCTCAGGCCGGCGACTCCCTCTTACTATGCCCTACGCTGTTGGTCCAGCGGCTGGATGCCATTCCCCTTGATCTCCGTGATCGAGGGCGGGGTTAGATTTCCCCTACATCCCCTGCTCAGGGCCTGCCTCAGCGCTTGGTCTCTTACCCCCTGCCAGCTAATGCCCAACGGCTACAAGGTCATCATGGGCACGACGAAATTAAATGAGATTTTGGGGATCAACCTTGGTATCCACGACATCGAGGATGTGTACGACATCTGTAAGCCTGGGGGAGACAACTACTATCTTCTGGTGAAGCAGCTCCGAAAGGGCTTTGTCCTAGCCTTAGAGGATTCGGGTAAGAACGCCGAGGACGACCTATTCTGTGTCTCGGGGGACTAGGAGTTCGGCGCCGGTGAGGACATGACACTCAGGGTCCCTCGCCATCTCGGGGCTGTCCCAGGTAAACTTCGCCCCTCCATTTTGCCTTTCTTTGGCCGAACTGATAACTTTTTTTGTTGTGCAGAACTGAGAGAGAGGCAACGCCGAGCGGCGAGAAACGGTTGGAAAAAGAACGTCGCCGACCATAAAAAGGTCGAAAAGTACGCCGGGCACAAGAATAGGTCTGCCTGGAAACTGCTAGGCTACGCGCAGAGGTATCGCGGCCACTACAAGAGGATTGGAGCAGCGCAGGAGGATGAGCTGTAGTCTGATTTTCCTTCCGTGACTTTGGCCGTGCATGGGGGTATTCCTCTGACTGATCCGGTCGCTAGCTGAGCTGCATCTGGTGCCGAAGCGTCTGCGTCCACTAGCTCAGGGCCTTCAAGCTTAAGGGAGGCTGTGGAGGCTTACACATCTGATCAAGAAGAGAGGATGGAAAGCAGTTCGCGAGTGCCGGGAACCAAGGATCTGGCGGCCAAATTCAGGCGCGGGTCCTCGTCCTCCGCAGCGCCTTCATCTACCAGCGCCAGCGCGGCTTCGGGCTCGGGGGGCGTCGCTGTTACATCTGCCCCTGTTACTACCCAGAGCGAGGGAGAGCAGAGGCGCTCCCCCGAGCGGGCGAGGGACGGATCTCCACCTAGAAAGAAGCCTAGAGCCGAGGGGAAGGATTTGCGAGCTGAGCCGGCCCCAAAGGGCAAGACGCCTACGCGCGTCCCTGGAGGTAAGTCCCTCCTGAAAAGAGCGCGCCAGCAAGCAGCGTAGCTGCCGTCGCGGGCCTTCAGGGCAGGGAACCGTGCAAGGATCTGGATCAGATCCGGGTCCTGTACCGTCGTGCCGGAAGTTTGGAGGCCGAGGCTGGAGATTTAGCCCGGGAGGCCCCTGAACGTGGAGGACCGGGTGTCGGGAGACCCTCTTGTCATCGGGGCTCTCGCCAAAGCCTGCACCCTCCCACGCTACATGGAGCGGCATGCAAAGTCCGATAATTAGAACCTGCTGGCCTCGGCGATTCAGGACGCTATCCTAATAAGTACTCCTGATGCATATATGATGATTTTGGTTTTGGCCGCTGTTGTCTATTCCGTTATCTTTCACAGAATGTCCAAAGGCTCCAGCTGGTGTTAGAAAGGAGCGACAAAAACGTCTCTAGGATCACTTAACTGGAGTCCGAGAGGGAAAAGCTGAGGAAGGAGCTGGCGGAGTTGAGGTGACCCTAGTCAACATTACGGATCTCACTTCGACGACCCACCAGCTTAGGGGTGAGATCTAGGTGAAAACGAAAAGGTTAGCCGAGCTGGAGACTGAGCTGGCAAAACTGAGGGCAGAGTCGGCGGCATAATCATCGAGGCAACGTGCCGAACTGCTCACTAATCGTGCCGAAATGGAGAGGTTGCAAAAGGAAAACGCCTTACTGACAGCTCAGCATGCCGAAGTGGAGCGGCTGCAGAAGGAGAATTCTGACCTCAAGTCCTCACTGCAGGCCGAAGCCCAAGCCGCCTTTTAGAAGGGAGTGGACCAGGCCACGGAGGAATATGAAAGGCAGGTGGAGGAGATAACATCGATTTTGTTCGAGGAGGGCTGCCGGGCCGCAATAAATAAGGCTGGGGTTCCTGAAGATCACCCGGTCTATCTGAATCTGCCGAAGTACTTTGGCCCGGAACACGAACTGAGTCTTGTTCCACTGACTGAGAGTGCCCAGGTCGAAGCTCCTGCTGCTGACCCTCTCTTAGACGGCACTCCATCTATTCCTCCAGCGGACGACGCTCCGTCTGCCCCACCTGCGGGTGATGCTCCATCTGCCCCTCCTTCAAGTGATGCTCCAGAGACGGTCGTGGGTGCTGTCGAGACCGCCGGTCCTTCAGAAAAGTAATGAGGGCGCTGACCAAGTCGCCGAAGTTCTTGCAGCTTTTTTAACACTGTACTTTCTACTTTTAATTTGTAATCTTTCTATCCTTTGGAGATGTATAGTGAACTTACTTGTAATATTTTGCCTTATGAATGAAAAACCAAGTTGATTCATTTGAACTTTCTCCTGTCTTCTTTTTGAGTTCGGCTGAATGTTGTGGTATGAGAATAGCCTGTGTTGGAAAGAGGATACCTAGCGGTCTTCATGGTTATCCGCACTGATATCCCGCATTCCGAGGCTCACAAATATCAGTAAGTACAGCGGTACAACCGATGCAGAAAATGAGCAGATGGTTCCACTTGTCGCCATCGGGTCTGCCAGTCAATTCATAGGAAATGTGTGCTCCACGCGTGGCATGAGAGACCTCGCCTCATAAATTTCTTTGAGTACTGAGCCTTCCTTCCCCCTATAAATAATGGGGGTAAGTCTGCTGCCATGGGAGAGTAAAAAAAGAAACCTGAACTAGTAGCCCTTCTTCTTTCTCATAGTCATGAGGATCCGTCCGCCTCTGCCAGACATTCTGCCAGTTTCATTCTCTAGGAGTTTAGAAATGTTTGTTCTGAACGAACCCTCTGTGACTGAAGGCAGCTTCCTCTGGGAGGGGCTGTCCCTGGCGGTCGTGGTCTGCGCGTTCTCTGAATATGGTCGTCGTGGACCACGCGTTCTCTGAACGTGGGTCCACGACCAACTCCTACCGATGTGGCTGCGTGGAGGTCAACTCCTGTCGATGCAGCTCGGAGTTGGTTGCAGACTCTGCTCTGTGGCGATCCAAGCATCGGCAGTGGACGAGGAGCTCGAGCTTATTTACAAATTTTGTCTGACTAACCAAAGCGTATTGCAGAGCTCCTGGCACTGAGGACCAAATCAAGAAGCCTCCAAGCTGCGGACCAGTGAAGATCGAAGTCTCCAAGCAGTGGATCAGTGAAGATCAGAATCTCTAAGCTTCCTTTTTTTCTGTTTTAAGAGGACTGCGAGCCTCCTTACTGTATTTTTCTTTGTTTTTCTGTAACCCATGTAATGGTGATGATATATTTAATAAAAAGGAAGTTTTGATCCCAATGGACTGTGTCTTTTGCATCTTCTGCTTTTTCTTTGCATCTCTGTGCTTGCACCGCCTTTCTCTACACTTTACTGCTTTTCTGTATTTCTGTGCTTGCACTGTTTTCTCTGCACTTTACTGCTTCTTTTTTATGCATTTCTGTGCTTGTGCTGTTTTGTACTTTAAAGACAGCTATTAGCCGAGGTGATCCCAGAATTCTGAGGATTTCGGCCGTGCGAGCCTGGGTCCGGGATCGATCTCGGGGGGTGTATGAACCCAGAGTTTTGGGAGCAACTTGGTGTAGGAACCCTAAGTCAGTCCCTGGGTGCGTGAACCCAAAGTTTAGGGAAGACTGGGTGTATGAACCCGAGGTCAGTCCTAGAGTGTATGAACCCAGAGATTTAGGAACGACTGGGTGTATGAACCCTAAGTCAGTCCCTGGGTGCGTGAACCCAAAGTTTAGGGAAGACTGAGTGTATGAACCCTAAGTCAGTCCCAGGGTATATGAATCCAAAATTTAGGGAAGACTGGGTGCATGAACTTGAGGTCAGTTCCAGGGTGTATGAACCCAGAGTTTTAGGAGCGACTGGGTGTATTAACCCTAAGTCAGCCCCTGGGTGCGTGAACCCAAAGTTTAGGGAATACTGAGTGTATGAACCCGAGGTCAGTCCCAGGGTGTATGGACCCAGAGTTTTAGGAGCGACTGGGTGTATGAACCCTAAGTCAATCCTTGGGTGCGTGAACCCAAAGTTTAGGGAAGACCGGGTGTATGAGCCCAGAGGTCAATCCTAGGGTGTATGAACCCGAAGCTGCCGAACTCAGATAAGGTGGCACAGATTGATGATAGGGCGAAGTCTGCTTTTATTGATCATGAGATTCTTAATACATCTTAGAAAAAGAATTTCTTTAAGTGGGATGCATTACATGGTCTCGGCGACTGCCTGCCTTCCAAGTCTTCGAGTTTGTAGGAAGATCGCCCTGCTACCGAAACCACCCTGAACGGGCCATGCCAGTTTGGGGCTAGTTTGCCTTCGTTTGGATCTCTATCAGCCGGGAGGGTCTTCTTCAGGACCAGTTCTCCTACTGAGAAACTCCTCCCCTTGACTCTTTCATTGTACCCTCTGGCTAGCCGTTGCTGGTAGTCATCCAGTCGTATGGCCGCTGCTTCTCGGCGCTCGTCAGCCAAATCCAGCTCCATTGCCAGGTTCATCTCGTTTCGGCCTTGGTCAACAAGCTCTGTTCTCAGGGTAGGGAGGCCAATTTCCAAGGGAATGACCGCTTCCATTACATAAGCCAAGGAGAAAGGTGTCGCCGAAGTGGAACGCCTCGGGGTTGTCCTGTACGCCCATAGTACGCTGGGGAGCTCCTCTACCCATCTTCCTTTCGCCCGGTCCAGTCGCTTTTTTCAGGCCATCAAGCAGTACTTTGTTAGAAATTTCGGCCTGACCATTGCTTTGCGGGTAAGCCGGGGTGGAGTAGTGGTTCCGAGTCTTTGAAGAAGTTGGAGTCGAACTGTGTCCCGTTGTCCGAGATCAGGGTCCTGGGGATGCCGAACCTTGTTATGATGT
Source organism: Litsea cubeba (assembly GCA_012931725.1). Lineage (NCBI taxonomy): Eukaryota > Viridiplantae > Streptophyta > Magnoliopsida > Laurales > Lauraceae > Litsea > Litsea cubeba. The sequence goes on along the minus strand of CM022946.1, from coordinate 6,704,908 downwards.
TCTTCCATATGAAATTCCTAGAGTCCCTCTCAGTGATGGAGGACAGCGGTTCAACTTCTACCCACTATGTGAAATAATCTGTGCCAACTATCAGCCATCTTTTGTTTCCTGGAGTTCGATGGAGAGGTCCCACAATGTCAAGCCCCCATTGGGCGAAGGGCCATGGACTAGAGAGGGGGCTCAGGTCCTGTGCTGGCTGGTGAAGGGAATAGAATGGGAGGACTTCTGGCATTTTTCGCACTTCCTGGCGTATACCTGCGCATCCTTCTGCATATACGGCCACCAGTAACCTTGGCTTATAGCTCGGTAGGCCAGCGACCGTCCTCCGATGTGACTTCCGTAGATTCCTTCGTGGATCTCATACAAAAAGTCGTCAAACTTGCTTGGATGGACGCATTGGAGGTAGGGACCGACCTGTGAAGGATTTTCGGTAGAGCTTGCCTTCAGGGGATAGCCAGAATCGAGCTGCCTTGAGTCTGATCCGGTAAGCTTCATTCTTGTCTTCGGGGAGCTGATCGTCCTTGAGGTAAGAAATAATCGGGTCCATCCAGCTTGGGCCGAGATAAAGGCACAAAACCTGCCGAGATGGATGGAGCTCTAAGCTTGATCTCGATATCGACCCAACCTCAACGGTTCTTTTCTTTCCTGCTTCGACAGCGGAGGCTAGGTTTGCGAGCGCATCAGCGTGCATGTTAGTATCTCTGGAGATCTGTCTGACCTCGGCTGTCTGGAAATGAACGAGCAGTTTCTTTACGAGGGCTAAGTAGGCCGTTATCCTGTCGTCCCGTGCTTGGTAGTCTCCAGTCAGCTGGCTAGTCACCAATTGTGAATCGCTGAAGACCACCAATTGCCGGGCTCCGAGGATTCGGGCGCTGTTCAGCCCTACAATCAGAGCCTCGTACTCAGCTTCATTGTTCGTTGCTTTGAAGTCCAAGGTCAAGGCTTGTTCAATGACCTATCCTTCTGGCGATTGGAGAACTATGCTGTGCCAGCTCTCTTGGAGGTAGACGAGCCGTCGACGAAGACTCTCCATGCCGAGTTAAGGTCTTTGTTCTGAGAAAGTTCGTCGACCTTGGTGACTTCATTCTCATGCCCTACGCCCCCTAGTTCGGTGCCGGGCTGGGTCGAAGCCGAGCTCGGAGAAACGAACTCAACAATGAAATCTACCAGAATATGGGCTTTGATCGCAGTCCTGGGACGGTACTGAATGTCATACTGCCCCAATTCGACCGCCCACTTTGAGATTCTCCCTGAAAAGTCAGTTTTTTTTAAGATGGACCGGAGTGGATGCTCCGTAATAACCACAATGGTGTGGGATTGGAAATAGTGAGAGAGCTTGCGGGAGGCACTGACGAGTGCCAGCGCGAGCTTCTCAAGCAAAAGGTATCTGGTGACGGCATCAAGGAGGACCTTGCTCATATAATAGATTGGCTTTTGCATTTCATCGTCCTCTCTGACGAGGACGGAGCTCACTGCGTGATCCGACACTGCTAGATACAAATATAATGTCTCTACCTTGGTTGGGGTAGAGAGCAAAGGTGGTGAAGAAAGATAAGTTTTGAGTGCATGCAGTGCTTGGTCGCACTCAGGGGTCCATTGGAATTTTAAGTTTTTCCTTAAAAGCTAAAAGAAAGGCCGGCACTTATCTGATGATCTGCTAATGAATCGGTTGAGTGCTCCGGCCATTCCAGTTAGCTTTTAGACCTCCTTGATAGTAGTTGGGCTCTGGATTCCCAAGATCGCCGTGATCTGGTCTGGGTTGGCCTCTATCCCCCTCCGCGTTACTAGACTTCCAAGGAATTTGCCAGAATCGACGCCGAAAGTGCATTTGAAGGCGTTCAACTTGAGCTTGAATTCTTTGAGGATGCCGAAGACTTGACCCAGGTCCGCCAGGTGGTCGTGAGACTGCTTGGATTTGACGACTATGTCATCAATGTATACTTCGACAGTTTTGCCGAGCTGAGCCTGAAACATCTTCGAGATGAGACGCTGGTAGGTTGCCCCCGCGTTCTTCAATCCAAAGGGCATCACCTTGTAACAGTAAGTGCCGCGGGGGGTTATGAATGCAGTCTTCTCCTCGTCCGGCTCAAACATCGAGATCTGGTGGTAGCCTCGGTAAGCATCGAGGAAGCTCATCCTATCATGGCCAGCAGTGGCGCCGATCATTTGATCAATTTTCAAAAGTGGGAAGCTGTCCTTCGGGCAAGCTCTGTTGAGGTCGGTGAAATCGACGCACACCCTCCACTTGCCGGTTTTCTTCTTGACCACCACCGTATTGGCTAGCTAGACCGGGTACTGGACTTCCCTGATTGCGTCTACCTCCAGCAACCTGTCGACCTCCTCGACCACGGCTTTTGTCTGCTGCAGTCCTGTTTTGCGGGCCTTCTGCACCACTGGCTTGTGGCTGGGATCTATGTTCAGCTTGTGGCACATAACCTCAGGGTCGATCCCAGGCATTTCGCTCGGAGTCCACACGAAGACATCTTTGTTCTGCATCAAGAATCTGGAGAGCTCGGTTCTCTCGGGGTCGGGAAGCTGGCTGCCGAGCAGGAAGAATCTGTCTGGGTCGAGTGGATCGATCCTGACTTCGGCTAGATCTTCGATGCTCTTCTTCTCAGGATCTCGGCTGATTTCGTCCAGCTCCCTTTCGAGCTCTGCCATATGCACTCCCCCTGGTTCCTTCTCCCCAGGGACTACGGCCATCATACATTGCCTGGCCAGCTGCTAATCCCCGTCCACAGTAATCACTTCCATCTTGCCTTCCTTGTCCTCAAGTAAGAACTTCAGCTTCTGGTAGAAAGTGGAGGGGACTGCTTCCATATTGTGGAGCCACGTCCTACCCATAATAGCATTGTAGGGGGAGGGGGCGTCCACTACTAGGAAGTCGGTCATCACATAGGCTCCGCCCACCCTGGTCTCCAGAGTGATCCTTCCTTTTGGGTAAACTGGTTTGGCGCTGAATCCTAGTAGAGGCGTATGAGCCTCTTTTAAATCGGCCTCCGAGAATCCCTTCTTCTTGAAACATCCAAAGTAGAGGATTTCGGAGGAGCTGCCGAAGTCGATGAGAATCCTCTTCACTGTGAAGTCCCGCAACTTCAGTGTTAGGAGCAAGGGATCATTATGGGGAAGCTGCACTCCGTCGAGGTCCTTTTTCGAAAAACAGATAGCTAGGCGCTCACGCCGCACTCTCTTGGAGGCTGGTCCAAGTTCGGCCCTCATCACCTCTTTCCCATGGGAGGCCTGCATGGCCTCGGCACGAGCTTGGGCGCTACCCTTAGGGGAGGCGGAGGGCGCTGGAGGCGCCAGATGGATGACATTAATAATCTTTTCTTATTCGTCGCTGTCCGGGTCCTTGTCAGCGCTTTGATGAGTTCGGCCGCTGCCAGCATCTCCTGTCTTGATGTAATCCTTCAGGTGGCCTTCCTTGGCGAGCCTCTCCAGGTAGGACTTCAGGACCTTGCACTCCTCGGTTTTGTGCCCATTCTGCTTGTGGTAGGTGCAAAACCTGTTCTGGTCACGCGAGGAGGAATCACTCTGCATGGGCTGAGGCCAGCTGAAGAACAGTCGGTGCTTGATCTTATTCATGATCTGATGGCTAGGTTCTTTGAAGATGGTATTCACAGCTTGATAGGAATTGGGAGGAGGCCTGGGCTTCCTGCTGCCCCCAGACCTGGACGTTGGAGCTTTTGCCGAGGTCGAGACCCAGGCTTGTTTCGGCTCTTCTTTCCGGAAGGGCTTCTTATCCTCCTTATGGGGCTAGTTGCCCTTATCCTTGTGCCCTGTGCCGTGTCTCTCCCAGGCTCGAATACCATCCTCCTCCCGGGCTATTTAGCGCTTCACCCTGGACATCAAGGCCGGCATGGAGGTTACAGGGTCTCCGGCCAGCTCTTTCCTAAGCTCGTTCCTTGGCAACTAGGGCTGCACATGGGCGGTTCGGATCGGTTTAACACTAAAACCAATAACCAAACTGAACTTGTTGGTTTTTTAATTAACCGATCCGATCCGACCGATGGAGAGGGCTTTAACCGGACCGAACCGAACCAACGGTCGGTTAAACCGTTGTTTTTTATTTTATTCTTTTGAAAATCAAACATTGAAAGTTTAAAAGAAAGCCATTACTCCACAGCTTTGAGCAGTTCCTATACCCCACATGAGGTACATGTTGCCCAATGCCCACCTGATAAATAAAATTACTCTTCTTGCAGAATTAGAACAGAGTCTGAAGAACTCATTAAGAAGAAAATTTTTCACAAGGAGCCCATTTTATGCTCCTTTGCAATGAAAATAACCCATTGCTTTGCACTTAAAGATGGGATCTTTAAGCACAAAACCGCATCTTGGAGGATATCAAAGCCTCCAAAAGCAAAGTAAAAAAAAAAAAACGCTACTTTGCCAGGCCAACCTGAAGTGGAATTAACATGATTTCAACCCCAACCCCACATGTGAGCGGCGAAAGCTCATATCCATCGTGCTATGATTTTATCAGGAAAAGAAATCCAGCATCTCAATTCCAACAGAACCTCGTTAACATTCTATTGTATATTTTCCCTAACATTATCAAGAACTTCTTTTTATGTGTGTGATGCGTTAAAACACTAGGAAAATTGCAGCACTGGCCATCACAGAACAATTTCAAGCAAACAAAGATCAATGAAAAACTGAAATTCCAAAATTTCACATAGAACTTACATTAGATATCTTCAAGTCGAAACCCTATATTTGAACATTGAAGAGAAAAGAGAAGGAATTAAAAAGGTGGGGACTTGAACAAAGCCCGAGACCGATTTGATGATGAAAAGCTTGAAATTACAAGAGCATGATAACGTTGGAAGAAAAGGAGAAACCAACCCCTCGGAAATGTTAGATATGAAAGGGAGACATGTGAATGAATGAAAGAGATATAACAGAAAGAAAGAAATTGGGGCTATGCTATTCTATATTTTTGAAGGCATTTTCATGGTCGACACCTCTGCCAAAAAGCATGGATTTGAATCATATGTAGCACCAACCATTAGCTACACTAACATTCAAAAGAAAACCCTAACAAAATCAATTGAAAACGCAGAAAATAGAAACCAGTTGAAAATGCAACAAAACCCCATTTGCCATTCACAGATTCAAAGTAAAACCCACAAACAAAAAGAGGATTGAACAAAAAAGAATTTGTCACCTCAGCAGCGAGAGATGTGCCTGCGCAAGGATATCTCTCTTCAGATATTGGGGTCTACATACCACGAAACTGCTGTCTTTTCTTCCTTCTTCTTATTTTCTTCTAGGGTTTGGAGAGGGGAAACAAGAACCAGGAGAGAGGGGGGGAGAGAGTCGTTGGGTAGAGGCACCACAAATGGGGGGTCCCGCCAATCTCTAGTTTAGGGTTCGGGCCTCTGGTTTCTTGAAACAGAGAAATGGAGAAGAAGTAGTGGAGTTCTGTTTCTGTTTCGTCGAGATTGAAGAGAGGGTTTCTGTTTCGTCGGTGCCGGAGAAGATTGAATAGAGGGATTGCAGCAGTGGAGTTCTCCGGCGACGATCGATGTTCGTGAAAACTGAGAACTGAGAAGGAAGAACGACGACGATCGATGGTTCTGAGGCGCTGTTGAGTTCTTATGAGAATGGTAAAATAGTAACAGTAAAAAATGCAACCCTAAAGGGTAAAATAGTAAAAAATTAATATTAAAGTTATTTTATATGGTCGGTTCGGTTTAAGCGGTTAACCGTTCGCTCAAACCGATAACCGACCGATGTAAGCGGTTTTTATGATTTTCAAACCGTTAACCGAACCGATCTACTATAAACCGATCCGAACCGCCCGGTTCGGTCGGTTCGGTCCGGTTTTACGGTTATACCGGATTTTTTGTGCAGCCCTATTGGCAACAGGGCGTTCTGGAAAGCAAAAACTGTCACCTCGTCTTTGGAGACTTCGATTTGGCTGTAAATCGCCCAGAATCGCTTGGCGAACTGGGTAATGTTCTCACCCTGCTTCATCTTCAGGGCCAGAATATCAGCGTCGCTCTTAGGAACAACACTGTAGGCTTGAAACTTCTTCAAGAAGAAGAGCTGGAACTGTCTCCAATTTGAGATAGACCTCTCTGAGAGGGCGCAGAACCACTTTAGGGGGAGGTCACCCAAACTGGAAGAAAAGATTTTACAGTTAAAGTAGCCCTCATCCCCCAAATAGACATCCTCTGAGAGAAGTGTCGGAGGTGAGCGGCAGGATCTGAGACTCCATCGTAGAGAACGAACCGCGGGACGGAGAACTTCTTGGGCAGGGGAGTCTCTTTGATCTCCCGCGTGAAGGGGGAAACCCCCAGATCAGCAGGGCCACAAATATCCTGCTGGCCTCGGGCGAGCCCGGCCATCTCTAGGTTATGCTGAACCGCAAGTTTAATGCACCTGTCGAGCCATTCCTGCTTGTCGTCCTTCTCCGGTGACAACGTATCCGACTTCTGCTTCGAGTGGCCTCGATTGTGATGGCTGTGAGCTCGTCCGTCTCGGCCACGACGGCTTCGGCTATTACTTAAGCCTTCGTCGTGGGTCTGACTGCACTTTTCGTCCAGGTAAGTCCTCAAATCCTCATGGGAGGAAGGGATCGCCCTGCTCTGAACGGCCCTCCTTTCACCCTGGCGTCCGGAAGGCTGCTTCAACGAGGCCGCTCCTGCAGTTCTTAGCTGCTGTTGGAGCTGGCGGATCAACTTCTCCTGCTCCTGGATAAGAATGTTTTGAGCTGCGACATCCCCTCCGTCAGCAGAGTGTCGTGGACGGTGCGACCTGCTGACTGCTACGGCTTTGTCCTTCTGGGGATGCTCCTGTCGCCGTTCGTCCCGTCGAGGAGGCATAACTTCCTCGCCCGGAGACGAATCCTCAACTTGCTCTGGGAATGGAACTGGGATGAAGAGGTACGAGTCTGGGCGTTCTTCGCCTGCAGACGCGCCAAGCCCCGCCCCGGACCGCCTTTGAGGAGGGGCGTCCGCCGAAGGGCCCGGTAGCTGGACCATCGCTCTTGAAGACTCTTCACCATTCTTAGCTTTTAGAGGCATGGTATTTGGGAAGGTTGGGCTAATATTTTCCCATAGACGGTGCCAATTATAAGTGCAGAAAATATAACCCACAAAATTATGGGGTGCCTGAAAGGACTTATCCAAACATACGATGAAGATCATCTGCCTCAAAGCCTGAAAGGGGAAGAATAAACAGTCAGAGGACCCTGGCCTAAGTGGCGCAAGGCTCTCCGATGCCTAAGTTAGTGTATGAACTGGACAAAGGTAGGAGAGGAAGAAGAGAGGCAGAGTAACAGCTCTAATGAATGTGTATTGCGTACCTTTGTTATGGAATGTTGTCCTATTTATAGAGGACTCTATCCTATTGCTGGGCTCTGCATGTGCTGAGTTCGGCAGTTGCTGAGCTGCACTAATGCTGAGCTCGGCAACCGCTGGGCTCTGCAAGTGCTGAGCTCGGCCATCGCTGGACTCTGTCCATCTCTCCTATCAGTGTTGTGTTCTGTTACAGAACCCAGTTCTGCGACAAGATACAACTTCTCTTCATTAAGCACAGGAATGGTGGTCCACCTCTGATCAAAATCCAGATCAAGTAGCACCCCATGGTCGCACAGGCCCCCTCACATAGACGTAGGGTCCTGATCTACCAAGGGTGGTCCTACTTCGATTCCGATCTCAATACTGCGAGATGGGTTCTTGTCATTCCATCTCCGGAAACTCATTCCCGTGACTCAATTCTTCTGGGATTCTCCATAGACCATTACAGAAGCAAAATAAATCATTCCTACATCATCCACCCATCATCAACCGGCCATTGATCATCCAAATGAGGTAATCCCATCCATCAATGGCCAAAGGAACCAAACAAACATGCTCAAGGATCGATCTAAACATATATATTACAAATTGGAATTCTACTGCAAATCAAAGGAAGGAAACATGCAATCTAGACTACCAGCACAGTGCACTTGCCTTGATCGATTGAAGGTAGAAGGAAAAGAGAGAGAAAACCACAGGGAAACCAAAAGGCAGGGTCTCGTCAGTTGCTCCTATGGTGCAGGTTGGTCTCGGCTGGCCTTCTGTCAGGGATTTCTGGGGCGAGGAAGAGAAAAGAGAGATTGGAGGGGAAGATGAGGGTTCGTTGGAGAGAATTGGGGAAGGAGAAGAGAGAAGAGATTGAAACTTGAGAGAGGAAGAAGGAGATGAACAGTACTCGTTTGGGCAGGGGAGGGTTTTGTTTATATAGGTTGGGTTTTTTGGGTTAGGGACAAGATTGCCCTTGGGGTTAGAATAGGATTAGGGTTAGGGTAGAGGGTATTTGGGTCTTTAGGTGATCTTCTAGAAGATTCTTTGGTGCAAACCCCCTATGGTAAATACAAAACTCTAGCTAGGGCCTCTAACAAACTAACTAACTCTAAGAATAACAAAAGACACCCTATTGACTCTACTAATTACACCACTAGTCTAACCCTAGGAAAATACATAACTACCCTCACTAAGTCCCATAATTAGTATAATTAAAATACTTAGGCTAATAAATAGTATTCAAATTCACATTGAGGGCCCACCAGGGGTGGGGTCTCACATTCCTCCCTCCTTTAAAACATTTGGTCCCCAAATGTAAAAACAAAGTAGGGACATACCTGCGGTAGAAGATGTGGATAATCTCTTGCCACCTGGTCTCGTAGCTCCCAAATAGTCTCCTCCGGAGTGTGATGCTCCCACTGAACCTTCACGAACTGAATGGTTCGGTCCCGAAGCACCTTCTCCTTGGTGTCGATGACGGCGACTGGTTTGGCGATGTAGGACGCGTCGGGCTGGATGTCGAGTGGCTGGTGATGCAGAATGTGGGTAGGGTCCTCCACATACTTCCTCAACATCGAGACATGGAAGACGTCGTGCACACCCGATAGCTCTGCTGGCAACTGAAGTCTGTAGGCGACATCTCCGATCCTAGCCTTGATCTCAAAGGGTCTGACGTATCTCCGTGCTAACTTGCCCTTCTCGCCGAATCTGAGGGTGCCTCGAGCTGGGGAAACCTTCAGGAAGACACGGTCTCCCTTCTGGAACTCGAGTGGTCTGCGCCGATTGTCTGCATAGCTCTTCTGTCGACTGCGGCTAACCTTCAGGTTCTCCACTATCTGGTGGATCTTCTCACTGGTGTCACCGACAATAGATGGTCCATGGAAGCTCCTGACACCAACTTCCTCCCAACAGACTGGGGTCTTGCACTTCCTGCCGTACAATGCTTCGAACGGTGCCATCTTGATGCTCGAGTGGTAACTGTTGTTGTAGGCAAACTCACAGAGTGGCAAGGAATCCTCCCAGTTCTCCTTGTAGTCTAGAACACAAGCTCGCAACATATCCTCCAAGGTCTGGTTGGTGCGCTCTGTCTGTCCGTCTGTCTGAGGATGATAGGCTGTGCTGAAGCTCAACTTAGTACCCAAAGCCTGCTGTAGACTCTCCTAGAAATGAGAAGTGAAGCGTGGATCTCTGTCTGAAACAATCGAAGCTGGAACTCCGTGCAAAGAGACGATCCTATCCACATACAGCTTAGCAAGGACGTCGAGTCCCGCTCTCATCGATACTGGCAAGAAGTGAGCTGATTTGGTCAGTCTGTCCACGATCACCCAAATGCCATCACTGCGTCTCCTGGTAGCTGGAAGTCCTGCAATAAAATCCATGGTAATATGCTCCCACTTCCACTGAGGTATCTCGAGCTGATGAAGTAGCCCTGGTGGCTTCTGGTGCTCGGCCTTGATTTGTTGACACGTCAGACATCTGGCCACATAGCCTGCAATCTCTTTCTTCATGTTGTTCCACCAGTAGTAGCTCCTCAGGTTCCTGTACATTTTGGTGCTGCCTGGGTGAATCGAATATCTGCTGTGGTGTGCATCTGCTAAGATCTGGTCCTTCAGCTCCTGGATATCTGGTACACACAGCCTGTCCTGGTAGTAGAGTACTCCACCAATCAGTCTGAACTCTGGCCTCTGGTCAATCTGCTCAATCACTTTGACAAGCTTGGGGTCGCTGCGTTGACTGTCCTTGACCTCTCCGAGCAACTCTGGTTCCCAAGCGGACATGGTAGCAAGCATAACTCTGTCGCTGAGCGGCTGAAACTGGACATCCAAGTCACTGAAGACATCGGTCCACACGCCCTCTGCTGCTAGAAAACTGACTAGGGCGGTCTTCCTGCTCAAAGCATCTGCTACGACGTTCGCCTTACCCGGATGGTATTTGATAGGGAAGTCGTAATCCTTGATGTATTCCATCCAACGCCTCTGACGGTTGTTGAGGTCATGCTGAGTGAACAGGTACTGCAAACTGCGATGATCTGAATGGACCTCAAACTTCTCTCCGTAGAGGTAATGCCGCCACATCTTCAGTGCAAACACAACTGCTGCAAGCTCCAGGTCGTGAGTAGCATACTTCTTCTCGTGTTCCTTCAGCTGGCGTGATCCATAAGCAATGACTTTGCCCTCCTGCATCAAAACACAACCAAGACCGGTCCCTGAAGCATCGGTGAAGACAACGAAACCGCCTGAACCAGAAGGTAAAGATAAGATCGGTGCTGACGTCAGTCTCTCCTTCAGCTCTTGGAAACTGTCCTCGCATGCATCGGTCCATACGAACGGTACGTCCTTCCTTGTCAGCTTGGTCAACGGGGCGGAAATCGAAGAGAAACTCTTGACAAATCTGCGGTAGTAGCCTGCTAAGCCAAGGAAACTCCGAACTTCTGTAACATTCTTCGGTCTCTCCCAGTTCACTACTGCCTCGATCTTTGCTGGATCCACTGCTAGGCCATTTCTGGAGATGATATGTCCGAGGAAGACTACTTGCTCTAACCAGAACTCGCACTTGCTGAGCTTTGCGTATAGCTGGTTGTCACGTAGCAACTGTAGAGACGTCCTCAAATGCTGCTCGTGCTCCTCTCTGGACTTGGAGTAGACCAACACGTCGTCGATGAACACCACTGTAAAGCTGTCGAGGTACGGGGCGAAGATCTTGTTCATCAGGGCCATGAAAACTGCCGGCGCATTTGTCAACCCGAACGGCATCACAAGGAATTCATAGTGTCCGTAACGAGTACGAAACGCTGTCTTCTGCACATCCTGCTCTCTGACTCGCAGCTGATGGTATCCCGATCTCAGGTCCACCTTCGAGAAGTACTGTGCTCCCTGAAGCTGGTCGAAAAGCTCGTCGATCCGGGGAAGAGGATACTTGTTCTTCACTGTTGCCTGGTTCAGCTGCCTGTAGTCGATGCACATCCTCATCAATCCATCCTTCTTTTTCACGAAGAGCACAGGTGTTCCCCAAGGTGACATGCTCGGTCTGATGAAGCCCTTGTCTATTAACTCTTGCAACTGGGTCTTCAACTCTCGCAGCTCTGCTGGAGCCATGCGATAAATAGCTCTGGAAATCAGTGCGGTGCCTGGCACAAGCTCGATGGTGAAGTCGATCTCTCTGACTGGAGGCAATCCTGGGATCTCGTCGGGAAAACACGTCTGGAAACTCGCAAACGACTGAGATCTCCTCGACTCCCTTGGACTTCTTGTCCTCTGAGATGAATGCGATGTAGCCCTCGCAACCTGATCTCACTAGCTTCTCTGCCTTCAGTGCTGAAATCAACCTAGTGCTGGGTGGTCTCCTCTCACCCACAAACTCGATCGTGGCATCTGAACCGTCGATAGTGAGTCTGACTATCTTCTCGAAGCAATCCATCACTGCTCGATATCTGGCCAACCAATCCATCCCCAAGATAACGTCGAAGTCATGCATGGGTAACACGATCAAATCTGCAAACATAATGTACTCCCCGATCTGCACTCGGCATCTGGGGTGGTAAGTCTGACACACTACCCTCTTGCCCACGGGCGTAGACACAACTAGCGTGTAGGGCAACTCCTCTCCTACCCCACCAAGAACTAAAGCAAAAACAGAAGACACATAGGAATGTGTCGCACCAGGATCAAACAATACTCTAGCAATCTGATCACAAATAGAAAGAGTACCTTCAACGACGTTCCCTGCAGCTTCGGCCTCCTCATGTGTGAGTGCGAATGCCTGACCTACAGCCTGAGGTCTCTGCTGCTGTCGCTGCTGTCCATGGGCAAGGGCTGCGGTCTGACCAAGGCGGCTCTAACTCGCCTCTGCTGCTGACTGGCCTCTATCCGCTGCGGACGCTCCTCTGCCCAATAAGCTCTCCTCAAAGCCTCCTCATATGTGGGCAGCTCGATGCAGGACATGCTCAACTGAATCTCATCTCTCAGCCCATCTACGAACCGACGGATCCTCTCGGACTCAGGTGTGATCAGAGCCTCTGCAAAATGAGAAAGCTGGGTGAAGCGAACCTCATACTGGTAGACAGTCATGCTGCCTTGCACCAGCGCCTGAAATTCCCGCAGCTTGCGGTCTCTGACGTGAGATGGTATGAACTTCCGAAGGAAGTCCGCCCTGAATGCAGTCCAAGCGATCTCGTCTCCTATCGTCTCGAAATGACGCTGAATCGTCCTCCACCAGTCCTCCGCGACTCCCCGAAACATGTAAGCGGCCAACTGCACTCTCTGCTGACCGGTGCACTCGAAGACCTTGAAGATCTTCTCCATCCGCACAATCCATTCGTCGGCCACCAGCGGGTCATCGGCGCCAGTGAACTCAGGCAGTCCTCTTTTGAGGAACCTCTCAAATATGACGTTCGGATCTGCCTCCCGAACGGATGCCGCTGCTGTGCCTGGCTGAGCCACTCTGTCCATGATGTCCAAGACTTGCGTCTGGAATTGGGCAAAATCCTCGGCCTGCTGCTGCTGCGCCGACGCCTGGGCCTCCTGGGAAATGAGGAAGGCCTGCAAGAACCTCTGGAAACGCTGCTCGAAGTCTGGCTGACTACCGGCTGCTGGCATCATATGTGATGGAGAACCCTCTCTAGACATCTGTTAAGAGAAAGAAATTAGGTTAGTTTAAGTCCAACACTTAGGACTACACTGATTCTACCCGATCCATCGACCCTACACGTACTCCCACACTGAGATCCTCACTACGTCCTAAAGTTTCTAGTGTATTTTATTTCCTAGAGACTTGCCCGCTCTGATACCATAAAATTGTAACGCCCCAATTCCGGATACCGAGAAAATCGTCAAAGCTCCGAAATTGGCGCGCTACTTCCCGGAAAATCCGAGAACTTCCAAGATCGTAGGTCCGCAGTGAGGTCCAATTTAAAACTTTTTGAACAATAATGTAACAACAGTTATTATTGCGGAAGCGTATTATAAGCGGAAGCCATACAGAGATAGCGGAAGCATAAGGTATCAACGTATATATGTCAAATGTAGAAGGGCTGAAGTCCAGCCTAAATGTATAGTGCTAACAAATCAAAGTTTAATTACATATTTTTATCACTACCCGTCTCACAACAAAAATCTCTCAAAAACCCTAAACAAAAGAACGCTCAAACCCCTGCAGCTGGTGTCGGCTCTCCACTTTCCGGCTCGACCTCATGGTCGGCCGGCCCCCATCCGTAGTCGCCTGCTACGGGCACCTCAACGAGTGCGAACGCATCGCCCTCGAACTCGGGGTCAAGACCTAAGCACCAAGAGTGGGTCAGATCTAAAGATCTGGCAAGTCACAATATGCAGATAATATAGAATGTATGCATCAAAATGAGTAGAGACATGTATAAGATTAAGAGAGTAACAAAGGTACATATGCTATGCAGTCGTGCGAGATAACAATGTAGAATCATAATAAGCATAACAGTAATAAACCTACACAATATGGCACATCCACATAAGCTGGTCACCGCGGGATATTATGCCGCGGCCCTCCCATACTGAACACAGTCGCGGTAGGGATCCTAAGCTAATGCTAGGGATTACTAACCCTGCAAAATATCATCAACATCATCCACAACGACCGGAATCGGCATCACACCGTCCGTCCCAACAGTGCTCATCATGATAGCCACACCATAAATCTCAATAGCTCCTACCAGTGATGATCAGTCCAACTGGCTGAGCTTAAATCAACTGAGTGAATGTCTATGCCGACTCGGAAACAATAAAGGTCTGTGTCTGTCTAGGCTTTGCCTTGCGTGAACAAGGTCATAACAAAAGTCCCTAAGAGGTCTAAGTACTCAATGCAAATTGTGGATCATAGTTCAAGTCCAATTCCAATCATTGGATCCGTACCAAGGCCCACCAAATACTTGGCCTGGTCTATAACAATCCATATGAGATACAAGCCCATGTCCAATGACATATGATCCATTTACGTCCATAATGAGTCACAAGCCCATACAATCTAACCTCTCCATTCTAGGGTAATTCACATCCAACTTAGGCCATAAAAAGGGCCCGCCTAGCCACAGACACGGGTCAATGATCCACCCAATCAGATTACCGGGTCTCCTCTAAGTATTCCTAGGTTTAGGTCCTCCATTTTCCATTTAATTAACAGGTATGAGCAATAATAAGGACAATAGAGTGATAGTCGTAGTATGAGGGAGATGAATCTCCAAGTACACGAATCGTAGGGAGATAGCAACAGTCCAACCTAGGTAAATGGTCCACTTTCGGATACAGGTCCATCTCAGGTAATTCGATCTTTAAGTGAAACCACAGATGCTAAGGAATATTGTGTTTGGTGCTTAGAAGTTATGTGCATCATTTTGGTAACGTATAAAGGTCGAATCATCTTAGATTACATAACCTGGACTTTAATTAGTGGACCCCACGAGTCAAGGTTGAGCCGTACCATTGACTCGTGGCTGGCACAGTGATGGAAGTCTATTTGAATGGTCAATGGGCCCTACATATGATTGCAACAATAGAAATTAGAATCTGGGGATCGTCACTGTACACAGTGTGCTCAGCCGACCTCCTGGCCTGGGCGGTCAGCTCGGCACACTGGGTCCAGAGAAGGAAAAACACCCTGCAGGCAAAGCCTGTTTGTCCAGGACTTCCTGTGAGTTCGGCTAACCCCCTGGCCTGGGTAGTTGGCCGTGCACACTAAGGATTCTGGCTGAAGGGAATGTCCCAGGTTCTATTCTCCTTTGTTGGAATCCCGCCTTTTTGGAAATCCATCTCGGAGTTCGGCTAAGCAATTGGAGCTCAATTGAATACTCAGTTCGGCTACCCAGCTCAGCTCGGCAAAGGGCCTAGCTCAGTTGGATCACCCAGCTGAGTTCGGAAAAATGCATTGGGCTTGGCAGGGCATTGAGGTTGGTTTAGCTCTCAGCTCGGTTAAGCACTGAGTTCGGCTAAGCTCGAAGTCCGGTCTGGCACGGAACCCGGTCTGGCGCTGAGCTCAGTAAAACACTGAGTTCGGCCATAACACTGAGTTCGGCCGTAACACTGAACTCGGCTTTGAGCACTGAGCTCGGCCTACACACTTAGCTCGACTAACGCGAATCTCATCCTAACCATTATGCTCGGCAGAACTCTGAGTTCGGCTAGTGTTGAATCCAGCCATCGCTGAGTTCGGCCAGTGCTGAGCTCGGCAGTTGCTGGGCTGCGCTAACGCTGAGCTCGGCAACTGCTGGGCTCTGCATGTGCTGAGTTCGGCAGTTGCTGAGCTGCACTAATGCTGAGCTCGGCAACCGCTGGGCTCTGCAAGTGCTGAGCTCGGCCATCGCTGGACTCTGTCCATCTCTCCTATCAGTGTTGTGTTCTGTTACAGAACCAGTTCTGCGACAAGATACAACTTCTCTTCATTAAGCACAGGAATGGTGGTCCACCTCTGATCAAAATCCAGATCAAGTAGCACCCCATGGTCGCACAGGCCCCCTCACATAGACGTAGGGTCCTGATCTACCAAGGGTGGTCCTACTTCGATTCCGATCTCAATACTGCGAGATGGGTTCTTGTCATTCCATCTCCGGAAACTCATTCCCGTGACTCAATTCTTCTGGGATTCTCCATAGACCATTACAGAAGCAAAATAAATCATTCCTACATCATCCACCCATCATCAACCGGCCATTGATCATCCAAATGAGGTAATCCCATCCATCAATGGCCAAAGGAACCAAACAAACATGCTCAAGGATCGATCTAAACATATATATTACAAATTGGAATTCTACTGCAAATCAAAGGAAGGAAACATGCAATCTAGACTACCAGCACAGTGCACTTGCATTGATCGATTGAAGGTAGAAGGAAAAGAGAGAGAAAACCACAGGGAAACCAAAAGGCAGGGTCTCGTCAGTTGCTCCTATGGTGCAGGTTGGTCTCGGCTGGCCTTCTGTCAGGGATTTCTGGGGCGAGGAAGAGAAAAGAGAGATTGGAGGGGAAGATGAGGGTTCGTTGGAGAGAATTGGGGAAGGAGAAGAGATTGAAACTTGAGAGAGGAAGAAGGAGATGAACAGTACTCGTTTGGGCAGGGGAGGGTTTTGTTTATATAGGTTGGGTTTTTTGGGTTAGGGACAAGATTGCCCTTGGGGTTAGAATAGGATTAGGGTTAGGGTAGAGGGTATTTGGGTCTTTAGGTGATCTTCTAGAAGATTCTTTGGTGCAAACCCCCTATGGTAAATACAAAACTCTAGCTAGGGCCTCTAACAAACTAACTAACTCTAAGAATAACAAAAGACACCCTATTGACTCTACTAATTACACCACTAGTCTAACCCTAGGAAAATACATAACTACCCTCACTAAGTCCCATAATTAGTATAATTAAAATACTTAGGCTAATAAATAGTATTCAAATTCACATTGAGGGCCCACCAGGGGTGGGGTCTCACAAGTGTGAGGCATTTTTAAATGATATTCGGGATGTTGATGTTTCAGCAAACAACTACATCAAGGCAATTGGAAAAGAACATTGGTCAAATGCATTTGTAGAAGGGCGTCGCTATGATATGCTCACCAGCAACGCCGCTGAATGCACAAATAGCCTACTTAAACACATTAGAATTGTTCTATTTATATTGTATAATATCTACTTATACTAATTAATAGGAGTTAGTGAGGGTAGTTATACTAATATAATCCCTAATTAATAGGGTATTAAATGTTTAAGGGAAGTATTGCCAAGTGTCAAAATCTCAGATTTTTCGAATGAGATACATGGCAGGACTGGTTTTTGTCTTATAATATAGATAGATATGTTTGAAAATTGAAGCTCATGAAACCAGCCTTATTCCATGCCTAAATGAGGTTCTAAAACAGTTCCAAATGGGTATGAGTCCATTCCACTCAGAGAAAAACTAGGCTTTGATATAGTTCAATAAATAGGTCCACATATTTGATTCTTATTAGGTTCAAAAACAGCTGCATATCAAGCCCAAATGTGTTTCTGGAAACCTACCACAGATAGTACGTACTACTGTTTGAACTATTATGCCCTTCTTATAAGATATAATATATCTTTAAAAGAAGTCAACATAATGGGTGTCTTAATTTCAATAACGGGCTTTGAGTATAGTTTTATTTATTTATTTTTAAAAAGTGGGCCCATAAAAATTTATGATGTTTCACTGATTCTCATAAACAAACCTTGAAAAACTGAACCAAAGCATTTTTTTTAGTGGGCCACCCAATGTAATAAATAGGATATTATTCCGAAGATTTGATGCCAAACATCGCTCATATTGTACCACACAAATTAACAGGTGCACCACAATTCCAATCCCATCATGTGACATTTGATTAGACACAGCTGAAAGGTGAGGGATGAATCCCATTTTTTAATAAAGAAATACAATGTCAATGTCAAAGGGAAAAGTAAATGCTCATTGGAAAAGAGCAACGGCAATCAATTGGATGCACAGTACACCCTAATGAGGGTGTGGACCATCTTTGCCAAATCACTGTTTATTGAATAATGACAAATTAGATTATAGCGTTTTAAAAAAAAAAAACCATGAGACTAGCTTGCCAAGATGGTACAGCACCCTAAATAAATCATGGGTGGGGGCCATATTTGGAAAATCCAAACATCTTGTTAGTCCTAGTACCGTTATAGTGATCAAATGTTAGATTATTATTCAAATTAGTGAGATGGCCACCGTTGGATCAATTTAAATTAAAATTTGTGATTAACTTTCTTGTTTGGAAATGGGTGTGTGAGTTGGTGCCCAAATTGTCCAGATAATGATTCCAACACAAACATTGATACAAAAATTGGAAGCATGATTGCAATTATGATAATCTATGAAAAAGAAATGAATATGGTTGTCTTATTTTTTCTTTACTATGAAACTTTTTTTTTTAATTTATAAAATTATCATTGTTTATATTTCTTTCTAACTTTTTTTTTTTTACTTTGAAAAGAAATATTTTAAATTACTGACATGCAGTGATGATTTGGAAGATATTTTTACTGAATTAAAAGAAAAGAGGTTCAGATATCACTGACCATTAAAGGAGAAAAATCACCATTTTTTTTTTGAACCGCTGGATCATCTTCCTTTTGCTGCTACTATGTAGATCTGCTCACAAGGATTCCGCACGATCAAACCGTTCGTCAATTGGAGGTCGGATGCGCAAGATATCGCAGTGTGAGGTTTTGACGGTTAAAATGTCTCCATGTCTGAATCAGCAGTCTGCTGTCATCGCCGCCTGTGTCAGCATACCATACCAGCGCTTGCGTCAACCGTACTAAGACAACTTTAGAAGGACGCGCCAAAAAAAATAAAAAGAAAGCATACTTTCTGCCCGACCGATCAAAAAATCGACATGACAGATGGTATTGGCCCACCGACAACAACCAATGTCTGAAATTGCATGATCAACCGACAATCATTAAAGTGAGAAATTTGTCGGCGATCAAGGCTTCCTACGCAGTGCGTAGAATTTCAAAAGTCATCGCATGACCCGTGACTCTTCAAGCACTTCGGCGGCCACTTAATACGGTTAATTAATGACCCATTTTTATGACAAATTAATGTGGTTAATTGCACATAATCAGGGACGGCCAATCAAAATCCAAGGGGAGTTACAAGTCAAAGCAATTATGGTATTAAACCATATAACTCCTCTCATTATGAAGAATCAATGTAAGTAATGGCCCATTATTCTCCAACGACCAATCAAAAATCAAGAAAAACGAGTCATAAAACAATTAATTCAAAATATGTAACTCCCTCCATCATGGAACATTAATGCATTCAATGCATTAAATGTTCATAAACTTTTTCACATGCTCATCAAAGGCTTATAAAAGGAGGTCATTTCTACCATTATGAGGCATGATGCAAATTACACACAAGTAAGTTCTCCTTCTTGCTACGACACACTCCAATTAATCATTTGATTCAACCTTAAAAAAAAATTATAAAAACTCGAAGATAAATTTCTTGAATATTAAAAAATAGATTATAAAATATTAATACTAGTGGATACTAGTGTATGTGGGGGCCACTCATATCTGAATTTCCAATTAGTGGATGTGGAGTGTCCACGTCTCCCAATGCACCAAACCTCGTATCTCAGCCACAATCCACACATGTGGAAACACATTTACAAATCCAGATACTAGTGTCTGTGGCCTGTGGGGGCCACTCATGTTTTTTTTTTTAACCGATATAATCTAACTTGTCATTATTCATTCAATAAACAATGATTTGGAAGAGATGGTCCACACCCTTATATAGGGTGTACTATGCTGGCTGTTGCTCTTTCCAATGACAATTTACTTTTCCCTTTTACACTGAAGTTGTATTTCTGTATTAAAAAATGAGATTCATCCCTCACCTTGCGTCTAATCAAATGTCACGTGATGGGATTGGATTTGACCAAAATGGGGTGCAACCATCAATTTGTGTGGTGCGAATGGTAGCACCCCTTCGTGAAGATTTGATGCCAAACATGATGATCTTGAAATGTACGAAACCTATAATCAAAATAAACCAAAGGCAAAGCCTCATTGAATCCCAAAAACACTAACCTCAGTTTTAACATGTGCTTTAAAAAATCCCTGTCTTTTCTCAGATGTCTCCGAACTCCGAAGTGACCTGTCTCTTCCCTGTCTGTATGTTTCTATTCTCTTCCATGTCTGTATGTTTCTATTCTATATATTGGTGCGTGAGTGGAACCCTGCCCTCGAAATGCATGTGAGAGAATCGATTACACACACGGTTGTTCTACTCGATGGCCCACATGAAGTTCAAGTTGGATCTCATCGTTTAGATTGAGATGTCATCTACTCGAAGGCGCATGTGGGACTTGCAGCGCATGTTTCGCCTCTTCTCCTAGGGCAGCATATGTAACCAGTGGTTTTTGGGGTGGATCCCAATATTGAACTGGTTTTGGGGTCAGATTCAGAATTTTTCTATGGGTTTTGATAAATCTAATATGTTTAATCGGCTAAACTAAATAATGTATTTAATTAGTTCCAGGCCTCACGGCTAATTATAATATGGATATGGCTAACCGTAAGGTCTCAAAAAGCTCACCATAAATGCTCTGCAGTTGCTTCTCTAGAAAACCTTTTCTTTTCAGCATTTTTGAACTATGATCACTTACGGTTAACCGTATATATTATACGATTAATCATTTAGCTAATCGTAATGTCCCCATAAGGCAATCGCACATTCTTTACGATTACTTTTTTTCAGAATATTACTTTTCAGCATTTTTGAACTATGGTTACTTGCGGCTAACCTTAGTCATCCACGAATGATTTTAGATTCGAGTGTTTGTCTTCATGCTAGTTGCGACTGGAATGAGTCTGTGCCGACTGCGTTAGACCGATACAGCCGTGTTGGTCCTAAAAAGTGTGAAATTTTTTTAAAAAGTCTAAAAAATATAAAATAGAAATTAGTAAAAACATAAGATCTGAGCTATTTAACAAGTATCTAATCCAAATATAGTGATGATTAATGTTGTTGAACATTGAGCTGCTAACTGTGTAACGTATAACTACTAGTTTTCAAGTAGAAAAGTTATTTTTCTTATCTTTTAACTTAAGGAAGAAGTCATTTTCTTAAAAATAAATTGGTCAAAGAAAAAAATTATAAAAAGGACAAAAGGATAATATAAATAGTATAACTTTTATGGATAAATGACATAAACAACTTTTATTTAAGCTTACAAAGTTCATTAACTCAAGTTACTGTCAATAAGGCCCCACCTAAATGTATATCAATTGAAAGTATCGGATGTGAATTAGCTAGAAATACTTAAATGATCTTAACCCTTGGTTTTTTATGCTCAAAGTAAATCTTTTTATCTGAAGGAGAAAATACTTGAGATTTTTATAAGGATGAATTGGCCAAAAGTAAAAAAATTGAGGGTCTAATTAATTTTTTTCTTCAATGTGACAATGAGGGTTTAATATTAAAAAAAAAAACACAAAACACAGTGGAACCGTGGAACATTTTGAGAATATGTGAAGATAAAGAGCCCTATATGTAAGAATCTCTTAGAAAGAGAGAGATAAAAAAAAAAAAAAACTGAAGGGCCCAAATGAGGCCCGACAAAACTTCCATTGCCCAATGAGAAATAATCCAATCATGCTGAGGGCAGCTTATATCACTCTTAAGTTATGCTCATATCACTGAACCATGTAAGCATATCACTGAACCATGTAAGATATTTTATTTATATATCATTATAAAGTGAATTAGATATATGGGATCAAACAACAATAAAAAAAAAAAAAATAGTATTGGTAGAGTAGACCTTCGGGATCAAGTAATTGTATCAAAGATCTGTGAGGTGCACCGATTGAAGATCTCTCATAAATCATAATGAATGCCAAGAGATTATTGGTGTGTTGTCTTTTTGAGTGTGCCCGTAGGTCATAGATTGAACCACTATAAATCGTTGTGTGTCTCCATCTATATTGTGCTTTATTATTTTACTAGTATGGAATACATGTGCTAGATAGTCATATTTTATTTGGATCGGCATACAACTCATATGTGCTAAATTACATCACGGCCTCATTGGCGTATTTTTAGTGTTAGAGCTTTCTAGTAGTTCATATTTACTATCTTGTAATTACCACATTCCATCACTTAATTGTTTCCACATATAGTTATATCTTGTTATTTAAATTGAGTGATTATTGTTTGAATTAGGAGAAGTAATTTTTAATTAGTCATAATTTAAAATAGTTCTATTCACCCCCCTTCAAGGACTAACATTGGTCTTTACCTTGAACTTTCACGGTTTCTTCCGATCCCTTTTTTTAATTTTATTGCTTTTCATTTAGGCTTTAAATATATTACTGGTACTACAAAAGGGTGTGTACTCCTATTAATAAAGATACATTTTTCCTAGGGGTTTTTATGCAATAATACACTTTAGATGACCACTATACGCAACAGTGCACTTCAGTCATCTACGCACCTAACAGGGAATCCGTACAGGATTCTCAATTTTTTTTACTATTTTTTTTGTGGTCGAATTCGACCTTCATTTGTTGTGTTAAAGGTCGAATTCGACCTTCATTACAGCACTGGAGGTCGAATTCGACCTTCATTGCAATGCTGGAGGTCGAATTCGACCTTCATTTGTTGTGTTAAAGGTCGAATTTGACATTCATTGCAGCACTGGATGTCGAATTCGACCTTCATTTATATACGAGGTGAGTTCTTCGCGGGGCCCGCTCATTTTATCATTTTCCCCCTTCTTAGACCTATCCGCCCTTGTCTCTTGCCTCTCTCTCTTTCTCGTCAGTCTCTCTCTCTCTCTCTTTCTCTCTCGCCTCGCTCTCAGCTCAATCTCTGCTCTCGCTCTCAATTCTCTATCTCTCGCTCTCAGCGTCACTTGTCGAGATCTCTAGAAGCTCGCCAGCGGCATTCTTCTCTCGTCGATCGAGCTCTCTCGCCTCTACACCCCCTCTCCCGATCTCGTCGATCGAGCTCTCTAGCTCTTAGCTCTCATCTCTCCTGATCTCGTCGAGTTGTTCTGCCCTCGTTGATGCTCTCCCTTTCTCTCTCGCCTCACTCTCTCGCTACTGCCCTCTTTCTCTTGTTGCGATCTCTCTCTCTGCCCTGCTGCTGCTCTCCTCTCTCTCCCCCGCTGCCCTGCTGCGCTCTCTCTCGCTGCCCTGCTGTTGCGCTCATCCCTCGCTGCTGGGCTCATCCCTCGCCTGATGCATTCAGGAGCCTTATGCACTACCTTTTGACTCGTAATTTAACTCCATATTCCATCCTATCGAAAGAGTAATTAGAAGGGAAAGCACTTGACAGCTGGGTCTAGCAATCCGACAAAACCAACCACTTGTTTTGTTAATAAGTGGGGGGGGGGGGGGGGGGGCTACATAATGCTTCCCCATTGTAATTAATCAAGATATAACCAACCGATTAATATACAAGGGAAAGTTAACCAAAGACTTGTAATTTTTATTAAAACTTAGTTAGTTACAGCACCGCACTAATAGCACTAAGAAACTACTATGAAACTTCTATGCATTGGCCCATTTTGTTCAAACTTTAAAACTCCATTGGATTGCATTTTCTGTTTGATCCACTGATCAGCCTGCTTTCCAGGGTAACAATACTCAAATATATTGATATTCTATTGTATCCATATCCAAACACCCCTTAAGTATAAACCAATGCTTAAAATGCTGAGGCATGAGATATGGCATTCTATTTACTCAAAAGGTAGTGCATAAGGCTTCTGAATGCAGCTTGAGTAAATAAGTAATTACGCCTCTAGTTGTAGTTAAGCCTCTTAATTGAGTTATCGATGGTTAAATTAACTGACCTCATGTTACATGTCTATTGCAGCTCAATGACTATAATGCAGAGAAGGTGCCATCTTTTGCAGTATTTAACACATCAAGACTGCCATCATGACTTTTGTTATGCCCACATTTTGTTATTGTAGGTTTCATGAAGAATCACATTGAAGCTCACCTTTTGTTCATGTATTTTAATATGTATGAGATTGATCAAGACTTATGTTTGTAGGTGCACACCACTATGTGGCTAAACAAAATAATTGAAAGGCATATGTTTCAATTTGAGATAGTGCAGAAATGTGATTGTTTCAGCAAGGTTCTGAAATTTGTTAATGCTGTGTGAAAGTTTAGAATGGATGGAAGTTGTCTAGGAATGCTTTTTGTTGTCGCATGAGTGTAAATTATTTCTTGTGTGTTTCCCTTGTTGAAAATTATTGTATGGATGGAATTTGTCCAGGAATGTTGTCTAGTCATGTTGCAGAAATCTTGTTGCAGAGATTGTAATGCACAGAGAGACTTTTGTTGCAGAAATTGGGTTTGTTTCAGCTAGTGCAGAAATTGTAAAAACACTTTTTTTTTCAGTTTTAAATAGTGCAGTTAATGCGTTTGTTCCAACTAATACATAAATTTAGAGGCCAAATTTAGTTCAGAAAACAGCAAAACCCAAGTTTTAAAAAACCCACACTGCAATCCAATTCAGTCTCAAAATATCAAATAAAATCCATTGACCAAACTGAACCAGCAAGATGGTAAGATAACAATCATAGTATTCTAAAATCAAATTGGCCCACAATGTTGAACAATATGTTTCAGCAGATTTGGCCGATAGGATAAGAAAAGTGCGTGAGTTGAAAACATGATAAACACGATTGATTCCTACCCAAAAATTGCAGAAACCCCCAAGTTTCGTTTAAAACCTCCCTCGGGAAGTGGGTTAACCAATGCCCCAAACAGGAGTACTCAGCAAGGTTTCAGCACATTTGGCCGACAGGATAGGAAAAGTGTACGAGTTAAAAATGCGGCAAATGCAATTGATTCCTACCCAAAAATTGTAGATTTGAAGTTCATCATATGGACTTCGAAACCCCCAAGTTTCATTTAAAAATTCCCTTGGAAACTGGGTTAACCAGTGCCCCAAACAGGGGTACTCAACAAGGTTTCAGCAGATTTGGCCGACAGGATAGGAAAAGTGCGCGAGTTGAAAACGCAGCAAATGTAATTGATTCCTACCTAAAAATTGCAGATTTGAAGTTCATCACATGGACTTCGAAACCCCCAATTTCGTTTAAAAACTCCCTCAAGAATTGGGTTAACCAGTGCCCCAAACAGGGGTACTCAACAAGGTTTCAACACATTTGGCCGACAGGATAGGAAAAGTATACGAGTTAAAAATGTGGCAAATACAATTGATTCCTACCCATAAATTGTAGATTTGAAGTTCATCATATGGACTTCGAAACCTCCAAGTTTCGTTTAAAAACTCCCTCGGAAAGTGGGTTAACTAGTGCCCCAAATAGGGGTACTCAACAAGGTTTAGGCACATTTGGCCAACATGATAGGAAAGGTACTTGAGTTGAAAATGCGACAAATGAGATTGATTCATACCCAAAAATTGTAGATTTGAAGTTCATTATATAGACTTCGAAACCCCCAAATTTCGTCCAAAAATTTCCTCGGGAAGTGGGTTAACCAGTGCCCCAAACAGGTGTACTCAGTAAGGTTTCATCACATTTGGCCGACAGGATAGGGAAAGTGTGCGAGTTAAAAACGTAGCAAACGCGATTGATTCCTACCCAAAAATTTTAGATTTTGAAGTTCATCATATGGACTTTGAAACCCCCAAGTTTTGTTTAAAAACTCCCTCGGAAAGTGGGTTAGCCAGTGCCCCAAACAGGGGTACTCAGCAAGATTTCAGCACATTTGGCCGGCGGGATAGGAAAAGTGCGCGAGTTGAAAACACGGAAAACGCGATTGATTCCAACAAAAAAATTGCAGATTTGAAGTTCATCATATGAACTTCAAAACCCCCAAGTTTCGTTTAAAAACTCCCTCGGGAAGTGGGTTAACCAGTGCCCCAAATAGGGGTACTCAACAAGGTTTCGGCACATTTGGCCGACATGATAGGAAAAGTGCTTGAGTTGAAAATGCGACAAATGAGATTGATTCCTATCCAAAAATTGCCGATTTGAAGTTCATTATATGGACTTCGAAACCCTCAAATTTCGTCCAAAAATTTCCTCGATAAGTGGGTTAACCAGTGCCCCTAATGAATTATATCTAACGGTCGAATTTGACCTTTTAACACTGCAAATGAAGGTCGAATTCGACCTCCAGCGCTGCAATGAAGGTCGAATTCGACCTTTAACACAGCAAATGAATGTCGAATTTGACCATAAAAAAAATGGTGAAAAAATTTGAGAATCCTGTATGGATTTCCTATTAGGTGCATAGACTGCTAAAGTGCACTGTTGCGTATAGTGGCTATCTAAAGTGTATTTTCGCGTAAAAACCCCTTTTTCTATGTAGAGTGACTTGGAATGCCTACAAATTCATAAAGGTAGTTTGTATGTACAGTATGGATGAAAATTGCGGTATCGGTCACGGTATCGGCCATCGGTCGCTGTTTTCAGCTTTTCGTGGTCGTCGCGGTGTGATTTTTTTACCAAATAGAAGATAAAAAAATATTTAAAAAATCTATAATATTATAAAATGTTAGAAAATAATATTTTTGTATATTAGTAACAACCATAATTTAAAATATCGGTCCCCTAAGTCAAACATCCCGTATTAATGTCTTATCTTAAACCATTAAATATGTTAAGTTTTAGTATTTAATTTTTGGACCAATTCTTACCATTTATAAATCTATTAATGTAGCACACATTTAAGTTTAGATCACTTAAAATCTAGATTCTAGATTCTCTTGGAACTTTTTTTTATATTTTATTTACATGTTTTACAAGTGATTGACCCCACAGTGGCCCCAATTCTAATTTAGATAAAATCTGCTAAGGGACCATTCAAGTGCGGGCACTTGCTCCTATGCGGGCCTATTACAACAGATCGATTAATTAAAAAGACTCGATATTTAATGAGTTTCTTATGCTCCATAATGGGCCCATATTTTGAAATCTGGCCATTCTAATGTGGGCCAACTTGAATTTGGTTGAGATTTGCTAATATACCTATATGTAATATATACTGTGGCATTTAGTTGGTAGGGCTCATCATGGAGCCCTTATGGCCTGTTTCTTTACTAAAATTTTAAGAATTCATGTATGGGGAAATCTTAAATTCTCCAAAATGCATTTTCTTAGGTGGAATTCCGAATCCTTCCTCTTGATGAAGCATTTGAAATTTCAACAAAATGCATAGAGTGAAAATGTAGAAATTTCAAAAGATCATTTAAGATATTTTAGGTGGTTGAAATTTAAAATTTTGGTGAAAAAAATATAACATTTCAAATATTAGAAAATAAGATATCACATTATGTAAAAAAAAATAAAAAATTAACATCCCAAATTCTTGCCATGAATCCTGATAAAGAAACATGTAAAGTAAAAGTATCACAAGTTAGTGACAATGTTTTAAGAGATCTAGTCACGTAAAAGTTTTTTTAGTCACTTTAAATCACTGAAGTCACATGACCTGTCATGAAAGGGAAGTTTGGTTTGCCCAACATGGTAATGGTAAGTAAAAATTTGTCCCTTTCTCTGGCATCCATAGGGAAAATCAGCAAAAAGAAAAACAAAGAAACAGGAAAAGGACAAAACGGAGAAGAGCAAAGAGGAGAGAGAAGAAGAGGCAAGCAGCAGCAAAGCAACTAAGCAACACCTGTGCAGGTAAGCCTCTTCTAATCTATTTGTCTCTCTTTCTTTTGTTTTTTTTTTTTATCATTGCAAGCATTGATCTCTCCTTTCCCCTCTCTCCGTTTTTGTTTTGTCCAGGGAATGCATATAGATCGTGTCTCCTTCCCTCCTTTTGTTCTGCTCTCTTTCCTTTCTTTTTCCTGGACTTAACAATCCGTTACGATGAATATATCGGCCGATACCAACTTTTTTCACCGATATTTACCAATACTATGGAGAGATTTCATTTTGCCAATATCAATGCCGATACACCATGGCATATCAGATCGGTCATGATCGATATTGGTACGTATCAGCCAATACATATCGGTATCGACCGATATTTTAAACAATGATGTATAGGTAGGGGTGTACACCGGGTTTCAAAACCCGGCCCGACCCGGTGACCCGGTCCGACCCGGACCTAATCGGGCGGGTGACATAGGGTCTTTTACCGGGTCGGGTCTAACCCGGCCCGATAAGTCCTTATCCGGACCGGGTTTCGGGTTAAGAAAGTGTGGTTAATCGGGTTATCGGGTGAACCGATAACCCGGTTATACATTTTTTTTATATATATTTATTTGTATATGTATGCAAATATATACAAATATATACAAATAAACATAAAAAATATATATATATTTATATTTACTGTATGTTTACTGTATATATATATTTATAGTATTTTTTTATCTCAATTATTGAAACTTTTAGTTGTTCTAAAAAAAAATTTTAAACTTTATAATTAACCGGGTGACCCGGTAACCCGACCCGGTTGACCCGGTAACCCGGTAACCCGAACCCGACAAACCCGGCTATAGCTAACCGGGCATTCGGGCGGGTTTCCGATGTGCATAAAATTACCGGGTCGGGTCAAACCCGGTCCGATAACCCGGGACCCGACCCGATGTACACCCCTATGTATAGGAATATTGACGATATAGGGTAATCCAAATATCATTTTAATTAGGTAATTATAGTTTCCAATATTTTGAAGTCTAAACTACTACTGATTTTTTAAGTGTATTTTTTTTTTACTAAAATCCAACAACAGCTCATAGTCAAATTAGTGTTAAATTAAAAAAATTCTAATTCAAAAAAGGTAAATGAACCTTATGGTTTAAATTTCATAAAGATAAAACCCTGTTGTATAAAGTACATGGGGAAAAATAAAACCTTTAATAGGACTTGTTTTGTCCAAAGAAATTGCTGTGAAAAGTGTGAGATGGAATAGACTCTTTGGGTAGGTAAAAAATAGAGTAGAGTAAAGTTAAATGGGCCCTAACGGTCTAAAATTTCAACTATACCATTTTTAGATGAGTCTGACTCGATAGATGAAGTAATGTTGTGAGCCACATGTACTCCATTTCACTTCAACTCTATTTTCTTGAGTAAAAGTAGATTCTACTCAAAACCTTAACTTCAAAATAAGCATCCAAATGGAGTGAAGTATTCTACTTTAACTTCAACCTATTTCTCTTCCACTCCACTTCACATATGAAATCCACTTTATTTTACTCCACTCCTCATTTATCCAAATAGGTAACCATTTTTCTTTAAAAAATAAATAAAATGTACGTCTAGGACCTAGGTCACCAAAGCACGTATGACTTTCTTAGAGTGCACTTGGTTGGGCTTGTTAAGAGCCCTTTTAGGGCTTTTTATTTTGAAAACCCAAAAGTTTTAAAAAGGGGTATTAGGCCCGTTTGGCCCAGCTCCCATTTAAAAAGGCCTGTAGACCCCTCCTCCCGTAAATCGGTCTCGAGCTCCGGCATCGGCATCAGATCGGCGCACCGCGGTCAACAGGACACTCTCTAGCAGGTGTCCTTCTTCGGCTCTCCATCTCTCGATCCCTCTCTCTCTCTCTCACTTCCCTACTAAGGCTAAATTCCTCCTTTCCCTGCAAGCTCTTATCCAGGATATAATCGTGAATATCAGGTGGAGCTCTAAGGCATGAGAGATTAATGCAGTTTTCAGCAGTCTAATTGTAGGTCATTTGATTCATTCCTTTAGTAGGACATGAGCTCACATGGTTTGAGCCTTCTCTATTTTTTTGTTAGAAAAGTTTTGTTTCTCCTCTGCCTGCTGTCTTGTTTATTGACATTTTGTTCCCTCTTTGTTAGGAGGGAAATGATGTTATCATTTTTTCTTTTTCTTCTTTTGGGGCTTTGTTTTTAAATCCAATACTTTTATTCAATATATATATATATATATATTTGTCATTCAACAAAAAAAAAAGAGATAAGTTGGAGAGTTCAGCGCATGTATCTAATGATGAATTGATGCACAGTTCATTAGATTTTCTCAAATTTGCTAACTAAAAAAGATCCAATAAAAATAATTGTTGATTACTGTGATAAATGTTGTGACATGACTTCAAAGTATTCGCAATATTGCATTCCTAGTCCCAAATTCAGTGCCACATGTCTCACCAGCTAGTTTTTTGCTTGATGACAGTGCTGCTTTGAAATTTAGAATAAAATAATTTCTCATTTAAAACCATTTTACGACTTTTGCTTTTTCTTTTCTCTTTTACTTTTATTTTTATTCCCCTCTCCCTATAGTCAAGAAATCTAATATGTAAATGAATTCGGGTTTACTTTTTTCTCGTGTAAGATCATGTAAGCTATAAGTTTTAGGGGCTGTTTCTTTTCTGGAATTCCTGTGGTTGTCTGGGAATTCCGGAATTCCTGTCAGAAATCTAGCGTTTCTTTATCAGAATTTCTGGTATTCCAGAATCCCAGCATTTACAAATGCCAAAAAAGAGGGATTTCCAAAACCCACCTCTCCATTGAGCATTCCCAAAACCCAGCGACGCAGGAATTCCGACATAGCTCTCCGGTGCTCCAACGGTCGTGCGTAATCTTGCTTTTCCGGCTACGGCAACGAGAAAGAATGTCAGTTTCTACTTCTTCTCTACGCTTTTAGATGATTGCTGTGATTTTTTTCCTTTCTTCTCTCTTCTGTTTTTTTTTTCTTTTTTTTTTTCCCTTTTTTTTTTTAGGGTTTGGATTGGAGATGAAAATGGAGAATGATTGGAAACCAGATCTGGAGATGAAAGTGGAGAATGATCAGAAATCATATCTGAAGACAACAACCTTCCTCCTCCTCCTCCTGCTCTAGTTTCTCATGGAATGGAACTTGGATTTTTGAGATATCTGGTTCGTCAAGATAGCAGATGATCACTAATCTGGCTAACAGGAAACCAGCTATAGGGTAGAAGTAAACTTGTTAGAAGCTGGAAAGTAAAGATGCTTGGAAACTGGCATAAATAAAGAGTTTCTGATAAGAAAATGGACTTGAGGGATGTGATTTGGCTGTTCAGACCTTGTAGCATTTGGCAACTGGAAAGACTCATTGGATGAAGATAGTAACCAAATGGGTATGATTGTATGTATTTCAAGTGTTGTTGATATTTAAATTTTTATTAGCCTCTGCATAAATAGAATCCCTTTTGGGATGAAGTGCTGCTATTGTTCAAATGTATTTTACTTCTATATGAGGTTTATCTGTCTGTCATACCAAATCATATGGGGATTTCTCATTTGTGAAATTTGAGAATGTTGTGTGTAAGATTCTTATTTATTTGGAATCATCTCAAGAACTAGATTGGAAAGATGTTTAAGTCGTTAGAGCTTTTCTGGTGATAATGTGATTTTTTTTTATTTTAATATACGTCTTTAGAAATGGTTCAATTTCCACAAGACCATTTAATGAACAGATTTTTTTTCCTAGTTTAAGTTACATTGTCGTGGACATGTATGATATGGACTGCAAAATTGAATCATTGACCCACTTTCAAACAGGCCATCTCCAAGAGGCGAGTTCATAAATTCAGGCAACCGATCTCGATGAAACCAGCTGTCTTTCTCAAGCCAACTTGAAATCTAACTTAGTCAATTGGGCTCAAATCATTTATGATAGTTTAGTGAGCTCAATGATCTGCTTAGGCATTCAGTACCTAAAATGGGTTTTGCTTCACTTTCAAAATTTTTAGATGCATTATGCTCCATAGTCCCTACCCAATTAAATCAGGTGATTAGATGGTGTTATTCATAAAATTAGTTATGATGATTTGGTGTTTCAGCCCAGAGTTCTGCTTATGCATTCGGTACAGGTTTTTTTTCTTATGTACTTCACTACCTATTATTTTTAATGTAGTATGTTTCCTGCACACTTTGATCATTTTATCAATTTGTTTGTTGAGGAAATTAATTATGATGGTTTGGCGTTTTATTCTGATGCTATGCTTCTACTTTATACATAGAAAATGGTTTTTCTTTTTCCTTTTTTTTTTTCCCTTTTTTCCCACTTACAAATGTTTCCTATGCACTTGGACCAATGTATTTTTTGGCATTGTTCTAGAATTGGGGATTTGGCTTGCAAATTCATACGGCAGTAGCACTTGACATAGCAGACTTTTCATGAAACTTGCTATGTTAATATGCACCCATGAGCATTCTTATCATGTCTTAATTAGGATCAAGAATATTCTTTGTATGCGCATTGTCTTGCATCACAGACATGCATGCATTTAGATATGTTTAAATGCTCAAATCAGGTAAAGTGCAAAAGATATTCTGAGAAGGCAAAAGCCAAATCCTTAAGATTGAAGTTACCAATGACCAAATTGGCATGTGATGAACCCTAAAAGGAATGTAAGAAGACAATGAGTCGTTCATCAAAATGAAAAAAAGATTAACTTATTCCTACCTTTTACATAACTCTTGAGAAAGCTTGTAGACTTCCTAGTTAATGTCCTTGTTAGCTAAGGAAAAAAAAAAAGACTTCCAGATGCCCCCTTTGAAGTTCAACTTTAGAGGCAAAAGCATCTTTAACTAAGACACTTTGTGTACCTGTTAGGACATCCATCAATGGATATTGAGGATCTTGTTACAACAATTCCTAGATGCGATGAAATGTGGGTCCCACCTACATGTATTGGTTTGGTGGATGTCCAAAAAGGTCCTGACTCAATTGACAAAGTGTATTTACTATGAAAATGGCTACCGACTGAAAGAGAGTGTATTTTTTGTTGCAATGTGTGTCACATGGGTGTAGTGTTGTGAGTTGTGTACCTTTTGGGTTTACCTTACTGATCATGGTCTTGGATTGAAAAATTGTTTAAGTAATGTAATCTCAGGCACGTCTTGAGGGATAGAGCCAACCATGTCCCTCTCAAGTATTAACCCACCACACAAACCAAACATTTGTTTTCCTTTTCAACTCATTGATAGATTATGTTTTTCCTTTCTTACTTCTTGAATTTTGAAAGTGCGCCCAACATTGAGTCCTACATCTTATCATTAGTATAAAACACATTTGCGTATTGAGTTGTAAAAATATATTGATGGTTTAAATTGGTATATAAACAATGCATACAGGAGTAAAATTCTAGTCAGAAATCCTTTTAGTTATGAAACAGGGAATTCAGGAATTTTCAGACAGGAATTCAGGCATCAATGAAATAGGAAATTAAAAAATAATAGAATTCAGTAGCATTACAGAATTCCAGCATTTGAAAATCCCAGACAAACAACAGACATGAATTCCAGAAATTATGGGAAAGAAACGGGGCCTTCGAGTTGTTTTATATGACATTTCTTTTTTCATGTAATGGAGAGATTAAAGTTTTATGATTTTGGAAGATGTTTTTTTAAAAACTTCTTTCAAACCCACTTGGTAAGAAAGTCTTCTCAACTTTTGAAATCTAGTGATGCAATGAGATCCAATTACTTTTTTCAGTATATAGAACCATAGAACTTGTAGAAAATTAATAGGTATTCAGAAATATTTGTTATATGAAGTTGGGCCCTTTTCTGTTATTTGTCACATGAAGTTGGGTTCATTTCAGAGAGATGTAAAGATGTGAAGAGTAGAGATAGAGATGAAGATGAAGGTTTGATTAGTTTGTTGTTCTTAGTTGCTTTTCGGAGAGAGACAGTGAAAGGGACTGAGATTTGAGAGATGGGGAGAGAAAGAAAGAGTATGAAGAGCAGGCACACTTAAAAGAGAAAATGGGCTGAGATTTGAGAGAGAGAGTCTAAGAAAGAAAGTAGAGAAACTGCGGAATGTGTTTTAAGTCACTGTTTCGAAGTCTTGAAATTGGTTTAAATCCCAACCGTCAGCAGCATCCTTTTAAAGGATGAGATTGGCCATCGCATTAGCATGATGCATGATTCATCCCATCATCGCAGGAGAAGGCCCTTCCCCCTCTCTCTCTCATCATCATCAAAACCTTGTCCCAATTATATTGGGATCGGCTACATGAATTATGTTTCTCCATTTTGATATCTCTCTATATATATATATATATCATCATCCCCATCATCATCAAAGCCTTGTCCCAACTATGTTGGGGTCGGCTACGTGAATTCTATTTCTACATTCCGATCTATTTTAAGCCAAATTATCAGATAAGCCATACTTCTTCATATCCATTTTTTACCACCTCTATCTACGTTTTCTTTGGCCTACCCCTTCCCCTTGGTGGGCCATCAACCTTCATGGCCAAATGACAAATGACGGTTTAGATTGGCGATAGGTGGGCCCCACATGCTATCTCTTAGGGTGAGAGTTAACTCTCACACGAGCATACCCTATATTAGGGGTGTAACGGTTCGATTAACCGTTTGTTTTGGAAAAATTACGTTTTTCAGTTTTTAAAAACCGTAAACGTAGAAATACCCTAAAAATAATTAAAAAACGAACCTCGATTAACCGTATTAGACGGTTCGGTTACGGTTAATTCCAATACAGGCTAAAAAAGAAAAAAAACATATATTCCAATATAAAAGCAATATCAATACATATAAAAAAAAACATAAACAAAAAAAATATTGAAATACAAATGTAAAATTTCTTTATAGAGGAAGCAATATGAGGAAAGAGGGCTTAACTTAAGTTATTTTATTTCATTTAGGCCATTTAGTTTTTTTTTTTATTAGCGTAACGGTTTGGATAATCGTGTGTTTTGAAAACAATGGTTAATCGAACCGAATTTTACGATTCAATTCGGTTAATAACCGTGATTCAAAACTGAAAACCATAACCGAATCGTGAAGCACGGTTTTCCCATTTTAATAACCGTAACCGAACCGTGAAATACGGTTACTAACCGTCAGTTCGGTTTGGTCGGTTAAATGGTTTTCGGGTTTTTTTAACACCCCTACCCATTATAGTTATAAGCCAAAGATGTAACCCATTTAATAAAATAACTTAGGTTTAGTATAATAAAAACTTGGAACCCTACATGGGTGTAAAATCTAGTTATAACAATCTATCATGATGCTACATACATTATTGTATTAATATCAAAATTTAACAAAATGATTATTTTATAATCACGTTTATATTATATCAGAAGTGTTTTAAATTTGTTGTGGTCAAACAAAATCACAGTTATGCGAGATTTACAAATGATGTACAATATTATATAAAACGCATCTCTTTTATATTCATGAATATGTTTGAAATAGGTGGGTCTCTCGGATATGTTTCAAAACTTTTTGACCAACTTGATGCAGTGATCAACTATTCCGAGGCTATAAACCAAATTTAGGATCCATGTCCTCAATCTCAGCCATCATGATCAGTAAATAACTCTATCTAGAAGATAAAAAACTAACAAAAGTCAAGCAACAAAAATCTACAACATACAAGGAAGTAGATTATACCTTTGGAGCTCGATTATGCTCTAATGGAGAAGTTGCTTCTTACTTTGATGATGAACACTTTCACGAATCAAATTAGAATTTCCAAGACCTTTTGATCTTCCACGCTATGACCCGAATCAGAATACTTCTCTCAAAGAGATGGGTGTGATCTCCTAAAGAAAATTACTAGAAACTCTAAACTAGAAGAGGAACTAGAAGAGGAAGGAAGAGAGACGTGCAACACTTGCACAAAAAGGGGGGCTGGGCGTGAATCACCATTATGGGAATAGCATGGGCGTGCATCTTCTTTTTTCTCATATATTTATAGCACAAAGTCTCTCCTCTTCTTACTAATTAAGAATTAGTAACCTCTTCCTTTCTAATTAAAATAGAAGTCTCACTTCCATTAATAATTAGTAACTTACTATTATCACTATTAGAAGTCTCACTTCAAATATAAATAGTAACTTTCCGTTTAGAGTTCAACTAGAATTATTATCTTTCTAATAACTTGGGCTAGCGTAGGGACCACTAGTGATTCCATAGAAAGCTGGCTCCAACTGGGACACCGCGACCCCACATCTCATGTGTAATCCGGGCCCACAGTTAATTGCAAATAACTCCACTATATAAATGCAATTGAACTCCAGTCTTAGGAATAAATTACATAGAAGACCTAAACTTCCCTATGACCACAGGTAGGCCCCTCTATCTATATCCATAGATCAATTGGTCCTGTCCACCAAACTGGATCCATATCTTATTATCCTTGAGCCCCAATTAATTATAATAATCATCGGTACCTATCCAATTAACTCTTAATCGGAATGGGTGCGCACTTACCAACGATAAATCCATTAATTGGCACAAGGGGATAATCAGGATAGATTCCATCTTGACCATTGAATGTTCACACAACTCTACTGCCATGTACCCAAACCACCGAGGTGTTAGCCTATAATTGGCCTCACTCATTGGTGGCTCAAAGCAAATGAATAGATAGAGACTTGAGTTCATTATTGTCTCAGGAATGAGAGCCTATTGCTAGGGAATTATGAGACAAAACCTTAAAATAAAGACAGTATTCATAAGGTGCTGCACATGGTCATTCAATACATTTAATGTAACAGCACTATGATCCAGAATCTTACATTCTGATGATCGAGTCAAATCACACTATCTCATAGTGATTAAAGTGTTGCAACCTTGTCAGATGAGATGTCCAATCTCGTTACTGGTTGTGAAGATATTTAAGTATAAGATTTGCTATACATATCTCCCGTATATGGATCTCATCCATACACATGTATTACATCTAATATCATTGTGTACTCGGATTGATCTCATGAACCATTATGTCATTTGTATTGTGCCAGTAAGTAATTAAAACACCATTCATCTCATGATATGAAAGCATGATTAGATTCATAAATAAAGAAATGAATCAATTTATTACATCATCTACTGGATTGAAACCACATAAACTAACAATCTCCCACTAAGGCTCAACGCCAGTCAGGGTTGCATCTCATGCCCATCCCGTCTACATGCTGCTCAAAGACTTTGGTGGCCAAAAGCTTAGTAAAGGGATCTGTCAGATTGTCTGTATATGCTAGCTTGGTGATAGCAATATCACCTCTCTACACAATCTCTCTGACCAAGTGATAATTCCTCTATACATGCTTTTGACTCTTATGGCTCCTGAGTTCCTTGGGCTGTGCAATTGCCCCACCGCTGTCACAGTAAACTGTGAGCGGCTGTCGCGCCAAAGGTACCACTCCAAGTTCCAAAAGGAATCTTTTGAGTCATACTGCTTCCTTAGTTGCTTCACAAACCGCTGCATATTCAGCCTCCGAGGTGGAATTAGCGGTACATTCCTGTTTTATAATCCTCCAGCTGATAGCTCCGCCACCAAGCATAAACACATATCCAGAAGTGGATTTTCTGTAATCATTGTCTGACATGAAGTCAGAATCTGTGTAACCGACTGGAATCAACTCATTATTACCGTAAATCAACATGTAATCTCTAGTCATTCTCAAGTATTTGAGAATACATTTTACAGCAGTCTAATGATTATGACCTGTGTTAGACTGATATCTGCTAACTAGGCCGACTGCATGACAGATATCCGGTCTAGTACATAGGATAGTATACATGAGGCTACCAACAGCCGAAGCGTATGGTATCGCTCTCATCTGTTCCTTTTCCACAAGTGTCTTGGGACACTGATCCTTAGAAAGGTTCATTCCATGCTTGAAAGGTGTAATACTCTTCTTGAAATCTAGCATAACAAACCGTACCAGCACCTTATCTATGTACGCAGCTTGGGATAAGCCTATCATCCTATTTTTTCCGGTCTCGATGGAGCTTGATCCCTAGGATGTAGCTAGCTTCTCCCAAGTCCTTCATATCAAAAGTCTTAGTAAACCAAACTTTTACCGTTGACAACAATCCTATGTCACTCCCTAGGAGAAGGTTGTCGTCGACATACAATACTAGAAAAACTACCATGCCTCCTTCACTTTTCATGTACACACATGACTCATCCGGATTTTAACAAAAACCAAATGACTTGATTGCCTGGTCAAAACGGATGTTCCGGCTCCGGGATGCCTGCTTCAGTCCATAAATGAACTTCATAAACTTGCAAACTATTTGCTCTTGATTGTTAGCTATAAAACCGTTTGACTGCATCATATAGATGTCTTCCTCAAGATGGCTGTTGAGAAACGCTGTATTGACATCCATTTGCCAAATCTTGTAATCAAGATGAGCTACAATGGATAAGAGTATCCGGATGGACTTGAGCATGGCTACCGGCGAGAAGGTTTCCTCATAATCGATACCTTCTTTCTGAGTATATCCTTTCGCAACAAGCCTAGCCTTAAAGGTCTCAATTCTTCCATCTGGTCCTCTCTTTCTCTTGTAGACCCACTTGCACCCAATATGTTTAATATTGGCAGGCAAGTTCACAAGTGTCTAGACCTGATTGGAGTACATGGACTCCATCTCAGCTTTCATAGCATCTTGCCGACGTCCCGAATCTTTGTCATTAATTGCTTCATTATAGTTACAGGGATCTTATTCCAGTTCTTTCGGGATTGCGTCGTAAGACTCTCTAAAAGACGAGAACCTGTCAGGGGGCCTGACAATTCTCCAACTTCGACGAGGCATTGGTGTAACTACTAGGTCAGGTATGAGCGGATTCTCTTCAAGTTCGGTCATATTTGGATTTGGAATTGATCGCTCATGAATTTCTTCCAAGATAACCTTTTTCTAGAGATTTTTGGTCAATCATATAATCTTCCTAAAAAAAAAACCGCATTGGTGCTGACAAGCACTTTCTGCTCTCTGGGATTATAGAATAATCAACCTTTAGTTCCTCTGGGATATCTTATAAAAGTGCATACTTCCGACTTCGATTCCAACTTATCTGTCTTAACCTTCAGCACGTGTCCCGGACAATCCCAAATATGTAAATGTTGTAGACTAGGCTTTCGCCCGGCCCACAACTCCCGGGGAGTCTTAGGTACAGACTTACATGGTACGAGATTTACTATGTTGGAGTTGGCTCAATGAGATAATAAATTTGTTTAAAAAATTATTAAGAAATTATCGAGATATTGAAAGAAAATTGAAAAATAAGGTAATTTTTATATTTGAAAGTCTTCTCTTGAAAATTATATAAAAATCTTAAAATTAAACCATTAAAAGAAATATTTTGAAAGAAAACAAAATCTTATAATAATCTTCATCACAAAAGATTAGGAAAGTATTTTTAAAAGATTAAGAACTGAATTGCGAAAGAGGTGGTTATTTTGAATCTTAAGAGTCAAAATTGAGTTCAAAACCTTCTGCTACAATATATAATAATGCTATATGAAGTTTCTTTAGCTCGATACGTATTTAACATTCTCTTTGTTCTACTGTGAATATTTATGAAACTTGTTTTACCTTTCATTTCTTAGGGCCCGTTTGGTAATTTTACCATAAAATAAAAATGAAGTAAAGCATCAAACCAAGAGAGAATAAAATATAAGTGAGTTATGATGATATTTTATTTTTAGTTGTTTGGTATGGAATCTTTTTGACTTTTTGTATAAAAAAAAAGTGAAACTTTTTTGTCTTTTAGTGGAGAAAGGAGGTTGTTTTTTAACTTTTTTTTAGAAGGGAGGCGGGAATTTTGAAAAGGTGTACTTTTGATGTGACAATTTTTCTGAAAAATGTAGGCTTTACTTGACTTTAGATCCCAAGGGAGTAATATTCTTGTGCATCCAGACTATGTACACTAGCTGTTGGGGCCCACATGGGGCTCTATAGATCATGGGACATGGGGGAATGGAAAACCTACTCATGAATCATGATAGACCTAGATCTAAAAGTTGAGGTCAAAAAATCCCGTTCATTTTATGGGTGCTGATCAGTATTGAGAAATTCGTTTCGCCTATTCAGTTTGGCCTCCAAATTAAAATATTTTGGATTTATATTTCAAAAAATATAAAAAACTAAAAATATAAAATTATTATTATTAAAAAATATGGCTTGATACATTTATTAGTTTATTCTTCTAAATCAACTCATGATATAGCATATGTTTGACATGGGCTAGACCAGCAATGAGCAAACCCTTACCAAGTCAGCAAAACCAGCCCGGCCCAAAATTGAGAAAAAAGTTTAAAAAAGGGTTTTATTCGGATGAAAACTGTTCGCACAAACAATATACGAACTTGGATGTAGTCCGTTGGATCATGTTGCTGATCCAACGGTGCCTTGACAGCCTTTATAAGAAACGAAAAGGGTTGAAGCCCGCCCCCGCCCCCGCCCAAACCACCCATTTCCCCCTCTCCCAAAACGAAAAAAAAAACATCTCTCTCATCTCTTCCCCAAAATGAAACAGACCACGAGGAAGGGCTTTTCCCCTCTCTACCGTCTCTCTCATTTCTCTTCCCTGAAAGCTCTCTTCGTCTCTCATCTACATCAGTCATGTTTGGATTAGTTAAATGAAGATGTTTTCCTCTATCTCAACAAAGATGTCTCTCTCGATCTCTCCCACCATCTCCACTGCAATAACAGTCGCCAAGCTTGATTGTTTCCTATTATCTCGAAGCTCCTTCCATCCCTCGCCTTGGCTCCATCCCTATGTGTTTGAGAAAAAGAGGGATGGCGATGGCCCTGTGTTTGACAATTAGGTCTATGGTATGGGGATTTTGGGATGGGGATTTTAGTTATAACCACGAAATCCCCAAATCGTTACATCCCTACAGCCCTAAATTGCCACACCCTAAACCTTCAAATTTCAAAATCACTGTCTAGATCCAGATTGGGTACAATTATTTTTTCTCTGTATTTGATTGTTCGATCCAGATTGTGTGATTGGAATGCCCCACCTATAAACATGCATATATGACAGGTGGTTTCTACTGTTCATAAATCACAGCACTATGTGTGGTATGACAACATTATATGCTCAGTGTGCCAAACATGGAATCAATATCACATGACTAGTAGGCAAAGAATCAGTGTTCCCAAGTAGAGCATTTTTTTTAAACTATATTATTTTAGATTATTTGCGTCTGTAACTGGGATTGATTTATGGTTGATTCTTACATGTGCTTTTTCTATCCTGTATTTTGTAGGGATCCACTACATAGAGATGGAGTGGTGGTAGTTCGGTTTGAAGAAAAGAATTTGAAGCATGTTCCAAAACATGGAATTACAGTGGGTCTATAGCATGTTGAGATGAATAGATGTTTTATATTTGTAATGGAAATCCTTTTTTGGAAGTAAAATCTGAATTACGGGTAATCAGGTAATTAGATTTTAAGGTGAACTGAGTTCCGAAGATCTAGAATGTCATATGTTTCTCAAATATTAAATCAAACAAATGGAGCAGGCCACGGTAAAGTTCTTAGAAATTGTCAACATATGCAATAAGACCATATGTGATTAACCACCTATATCATTGAAACCTTTTTAAACCACAAGTTTCAATTACAAATGGATCATCCCAACATCATAAAATCCAACTAACATTCCAATACCAACATTCCAACATGTATTTACATGATGTTCACTCGCATAACATTCCAACATGTATTTACATGATGTTCACTCGCATAACATTCCAACACTTTCAAATACACACTAAAATACAACATGACCAATACAACCTAAATACATTCAATTACAACCAATAAACATTAACATCTGATAACCACCTATCTCTGTGGAGTCCACAACCCCTACAAAATACAAGGCAATAAATACACATGTTAGAAATTAGATCAAATAAATGATTTATTAAAATGCATATTGTATTCACAACTTATTGTAAATTAATCCTTCAATCGCTATGATTAGAGGGTTTGGGATTTTGAACATAAAAATTAATGGATTTCAGGACTTGGGGATTCAGGGATTTCCGGTGAAAGATGATAGGATTTGGGGATTTCATGAGTATAGGATTCGATTGTTTAGGGCTTTTATTGGATCACTGATTTGGGACAGAGATTGAAGGGTAGGGAAGGAGGGAGACTGAACGAGAGAGAGAGAGAGATACTCACCAGCGGTGAGGGCTGAAGCTGGTAGCAGAAGCTTGAGGCCTCGAGAGCTTGAGATCTGGTTTCTATTTGAAACGGAGAACACTCCCTAAAAACTAGCCATAATGGCAGTAAGGGAAACAGTGGAGTCTCGTGGAAAGAGACTCTTTATTAGAGATGAGGGAGAGAGAGCACAGAGAAGGTCAAGAAATGAAGGGGAGATAGAGTGATGAGAATGAACCTAATTGGAGGAGGGACGCAATACCTGAGCTTCCTGAGCTCTTACTTCTTTCGTGCGAGCGAGGGAGAGGAGAGGGAGAGCGTTGCGGAGATCCGAGATAAGTGAGAGAGAGAGAGGGTGTTTTTTCATTTCGGGAGGGGGAAATGGGTAGTTTGGGCGGGCTTCCAACCTTTTTCGTTTCTTATAAAGGCTGTCAAGGGACAGTTGGATCAGCAACATGATCCAACGGACTACATCCAATTTGTATACTGTCCGTGATCAAAAAGTCTACATGGACTAACTCCATGAGTTAGTCCATAGACAGACCCGATAGTTTGGGCCCCAAAACTATAGTATTAGTCCATGGATCGATCATGAGTTAGTCCATCTACCGGCGCTCCTGAATAAAATCCTTTAAAAAAAGCAGGTGAGTCACGAATGAGGATTCAGGCAGTACAGAATAAATAAAAAGCAGGTGGGTGGATGAGACGGTAGAAGGCAGAAATAAAAGCAATAAGAACACAAAAAAAAAAAAAAAAAAAACCAGAAAAGCAGAAGAAAGTAGAGAGTAGCACAGCAGTAAAAAAGAAGAAAGCATCACTGCAGCAGTCCAGAAGCAGAAAGAAGAAAACCTGGCCGCAAAAAGTAGCACTGCAACAGTCAAACAGAAGAAAGAAAAAGAAAACAGGATCAAGATGGTGGAGCAGATGGGTTGAGCGAGCAGAAGCAGCTTAGTGGAGCAGAGCAGCAGCAGGTACTTTCAGCGTAGTGGAGCAGAGCAGCAGCAGGTACTTTTTCTTTCTTCTTCTTCTTCTTTTTTTTTTTTCAGATGAGCCGAGCAGCAGCAGCTTCCTCTTCTTCTTCCTCCTTCCCTCTTCTTCTTCTTCTTGATTTAGAAAAACGAGATTGCAGTTCTTACTTCATCATCAAAAGGGTAAAGGGTCTTTGGGTCAGGGTTTTTACATTTACTTTAAGTTAAAAAAAGGTTATATTTACCCCATCTTGGTTTTAGTTTATTAACATTTTTAAGTTGCTGCTTTTCAAATGAATGTGAAGGCAAAACTGGCTTCACCCAAGCTCAGGCTGACCCACATTCAATTCAGTCCGGGTTAGAC
Organism: Litsea cubeba; assembly: GCA_012931725.1. Taxonomy (NCBI): domain Eukaryota; kingdom Viridiplantae; phylum Streptophyta; class Magnoliopsida; order Laurales; family Lauraceae; genus Litsea; species Litsea cubeba. Next base: position 6,661,901 of record CM022946.1, on the reverse strand, counting down.
CATATCTGTACCCGACCCACCCCACCAATTTGATCCCCGTTTTGAACACCACGTTTCTTCATCCCCAAGAAGCATTCTTACCTTGTGCTCGTGCTCTCACCATCTTATTTCGTCTGCAATCACTGTAGGTCTCTCTCTCTCTCTCTCTCTCTCTCTCTCTCTCTCTCTCTCTCTCTCTCTCTCTCTCTCTCTCAGTTTAGTATCTTTTCTCCTTGTAAACTTCAATCTTAATCCTGAGAATCTTTTTTACTTCACTTTTGGGGTTTTGATGTGTTGAGTTACTAAAAGCTCCCAATTCCAAAAAGACAGAGACTAGGGTTTTAAACAGAGGTGGGTCTTGATTTGATTTGTATGAAGTCATTGAAAGTCTCAAATTCCAAAGACAAATTAGGCATTTCATATCAAAATTAGGGCCAGATTGACGTGCTTGTTGATTTTTGAGGATTTCTAATCTGGGTCTTGATGTGTATGTGATTAGTAATAATTCCTCTTTCAAAAGAAAAGAAGGGGAGATTTTTGCAATTGGGTTCTTGCTTTTTATGCCTTTTCATGGCATGACATTTTTCAGTATTAGTTGTAGAGAAATAAAAACCAGTTCTTTCAAGTGCCCCCCTCCCCCACAAATCTAAAGATGCAAGGAAATAAACTTTATTATATATATATATGTATATATAATCTTAATTTGAATGCAGTTCCATGTCTTTCTTCTTTGTAGTTCAATAGTTTTATCTAATTAGCATTTGAATGAGCAAGTGACTTGCATATTAGATAGCATATTAAATGAGTGAATGATGTTTTTTTCTTTGATGTGTAAAGTGGGGTTGGTTTTTAGATTATTTTGTTTTACAGTGACATCATTGGCATATAAGTGATGGCATTTGGAGAGCAAGGAAAAGATGTGACTGTGAGTTTAGTCAAGCCAGTTGATGAAGGAAGGTCACTTGCACAGCATCAAGCAATTGATGATGAAGTAGAGATCACTTGTTTTACAGAAGATGTGCAAGATGTCACACTCCATTTTCAGATCATACGGCTCAGAAAACAGGTCATGATCTTACCGAATTTTGAGTGCATTTGGATTCACCGCAAGCTGCTAGAAAATGTGCATGTGTTGATTCCACTTTGGGGTGGTGCTGAATTAAGTATCACTACCTTAACCAATGCCCGACAATGATTTGGGCAAAAAAAAAAAAAAAACAAAAGAACTCCCCAAGCTTCTATTTTTACTGTTTGCACTTCAAATGCCTAGTGGAATGTTAACTGTCCTTTCTAATAAAATACCAACTGCCAGCCATTAGAAGTGCATCCCCATGCACTCTATCTTTTGCTTTTGAGAGGTTTTTGTTTTTTCTGATCTATAGAATAGACAGCTTGCTATCGCTTGGTTAAATCAGAAACACATGTAGTCCTTGAAGCCATAAATTTTAGCTGGTTATTGAGAATGTTCTATATGAATGTTTGCTTATAATTCTAAATAGTTTCTGCAAATATTTTTGCACCAAGAGTTAGATGTCATCTATTCTTGTTTCTTTTAATTACAATTTTAACTTGCAAGAAAGGGTTGTTATGAATACTGTTAGAATCTATTGGGTTTAAGAGATCAAATATAGACACTGGAAACTATAGCCTCGTCTGCATTTTCTTTAAATCTGATTTTGTGTGACCTTAGGGAAGTGAAAACTGAGGTTACAAAGAAGAATGTCCTGTTAACGGTATGTTTTTATGCACCTCGAATCACTTTTTGTTTTGAATACTTTGGAAGAGTAGGTTATGCATTTTCTCGTGCAATTTGAGGCTGAGGAGAATTTAGGAAGCATGTAAGGTGAACTAGTTTGACATTGTTTTTGTTCCAAACCAGTATGGGTGATCAGTACCAATGTTGACTTAAGGTGGAAAAGGGAAAAATAAGCATCCCCTCCTTACATGTTTTTTCCTACGGAAAAGATAGAAACCTATGAACCTTAAAATCTTTGAATGCAAGTTGCGCTTGAGGCCAACCTTAGCTAGCTTTCATCAGTTTTAGGCTTCAAGTTAATGAACTGAATTGATTCTTCGGGAAAATTATTGGGTCTCTCTTTCTTGTACTCTCCAACATATTATGTAACTTTTCTCCTGAAATATATGTAGATATATGTATGGATTGGATGCAACTCCGCAAAATTTGGGAAACTTTATGCAGCATCAACTACTCGACCTGTAAGCTTATAGTTTTGTCTATCTTGAGCATATAGATATGCGTGAAGCTTGTTGTTAGAGATATGTGTATGTATGTTATAACATGAATATGTATATATATTTCCCTATATATATGTTTACATTTTTTTCTCTCTTGAGTTAATGGAGACTTTTGTTGCCTCTTTGATGCATCTCTGCAGAACAATATGGTGAGTGTTGCTTCCATTCTTGGAGGTGCTGCTGATAATACTGGATCAAGCATTGCCCATCGTTTAGGTAAATTCTAATTCTGTAATATCTCAAGGTTGTTATTTATTTATTTATTTTTGACCAGCTATGCTGATTTTGCTACTTTTTCAGTTTTGAAGACTGGCCTTAATATAGTTTTGGCATGCAACATCCCTAAGAATAGTCCCATGCTTGAGGTTCTATTCTTACTCTCTATTTCTGTTGTGTGCTGCTATGATGGTATTACATCAGTCTCTTTATTTGAATAGAGGAAATATACAGGTGGGGTCCATGTATTTCTTAGTGGGACCATCTGTAAACATCAAACATGTACAATTCAATTGGGTTTTAGGTTTGTTCAAGTGGGACCTGTGGTTCAGTGGTCATGACTTTTGACATCATGGGCTTGACTGCTTGAGTCCGTTCAGTGCGGACTCTCTGTAACGTCTTATTCACTGTCGATTTGCCGGCCCACCGATTCAATGGGTAGGACTTCCTTGGTTGATTTTGAGTGCTAGGGCCTTACGGATGAGGTCATCAGCTCAAATATTTGGATCATTAAAACTGTTTGCAAACTGAAAACCTGAGGATGTGTGCATGATTTTGTAGAGAATTGCTTATTTCCTCATTCTAGTGTGTTGCTGCATAAATGGTGTTTTTGAAATATGCATCTCTCTCTCTATCGATCGATGTTCGGATGTATATCTTTTGCATATGGCTACTGATGTTGTTGTGGAGGCTCAACTCCCAGTTCATTTATTAAATTGTGTAACTTTATGATAACATTCATCTGATGGGTCTCTTTTCAGGCAGATGCTGAGAAAAAACTGTTTCAGAAACTTAGAGCCCTTGGGTACATCAAGCCAATAACTGAAGGATCATCCTGTATATCTTCATAACCGTAACTACGGTATTGTTATAACCACTGCACAAGTAACAGTAACAATACTCTCACCTGATTGTTTTGAGAGAGCTCCCAAGAACTACAAGTTTGTGTGTTCTTTGCATTCATCTCATGGGTTTTTTCTTTTCTACCATGATTACAAATAATGTATTTAAAGTAGAACACTATGTCCAATGTTTGCAGGCTTCAACTGTATTTTTCTTACCATTATATGCGATCATATTCTATCAACTTAAATGTGATGAATTTGCGCGAGAGAGTCTGCCCCAACTCATATCAATCAGACCTCTCTTGTAGTGGGAGAATTGACACAGCGCGCTCAGGAGAGAATAGCCAATGGGCTAATCTCCAAGGCAAAGGCTTAAGATAGGTCGTCTAGGTCTCACATTAAAGACAAGAAAACTCATGAAAACTTATTAGAGAGAGAGAATCAACTTCTATTCAATTGCAATCTAAATCAATGAGAAGGGATTACATCTCTTATATAGTTTAGCCTATGCTCTAACTTAGAAAACAAATCATAATAAAATTGGAAACTATCTCCTAATTCAATAGTAATTACTAAAATTTAGGAAAGCTACTAGAAATCTGAAAATTGAAAAACTATCGTTGGAGATCCCTCATTACTGGGCTTCTTGGTCTTGGGTCTTCTGTCATAGACCTTCAGGTGGGGCCCAGTGTCTGGCCTACATCAAGAATGTTCACCTCAGCTTCTAGGCAATAGGCATAACAGTGGGTGTGAAGCAACGCAGGAAAGAGGGAGGATATAGCCAACGGGCTAAACTCCAAACCAAAGGCTTAGGGATAGGGATCCATGGGATCCAAAACGTCCTGGTCTCATTCGGCACACCACATAGACACAATTGGGGGAAATTCCCAAGGATGAAATTTTATCAATTAATGCATTGTCCCTAAAGAGGGATTACAATCCTTTATACATACTCATACTTAAACCTATTCTTAGAAACAACTCTAATTAAAATAAGCATTAAATCAAATAAGAGAAACTTTCTAATTAATCTTCCAATTATTCCTAAAATCCAGCTAATACTAAAAATAAAACTCTTGCACGATGTGTATATCTTTTTATGAGCTTGGTCCCAATGGGCTGCCAAACCCTACATCAGTTCCCCCACTCTTGGAGAGAACTCGTCCTCGAGTTCTGTAGGCAGCCTCCTGATCAATCGCACAAATCTTCGATGTTTAGGTTGACCTTCATACAGGTTGCGTGATGTGAAGAATGCATTTTCATATGTTATAGCCCACACTAATACACTATAGGTATTTTAATCCTAAAATGGTGTAATTGTAGCTGTGAGGAAATATCCCAACTTTGGAAAGACAGAGGGAAAAGTCATCTCTAGGGAAAAACCTCAACTAACATTATGTGACCCATTTACCAATTTTGACTAAAATTGGGCCCAGTTGATGTGTTATTGACTTGACTTATTTTGATCAACCCATTTGACTCTTGGGGGCTTCTATAAATTATCATGATCGAAATTAAATAATGTAAGTGTCTGGATAATTCATGATCTACTTCTTTTGATTCCTTCCAAAAGTTGCCCATCTATGGCTTATTTAGTGTCGATCGATGATTTTATGAATTTGATCTTCTAATATTGGTTAATGGGTTTTTGATCAGATGAACACCCCTACAATCGATTATGGTCGTCACCTAACCAAACATGCAAGTACATTGTTTAAAAAAACTAAAATGCTCAAATTATTGCAATATCAAAAAGAAGCTGCGCGATATTGCAATATCAAGATTTTCTCAAATTTTTGCAAGTTTCGCAATGTTTACTCATATACACGGCCCACATTGTATTTGATCACATGAAAGTAGCTAATGACTGGTCCAAATTGGTTGCTTGCTTGGTAACCCTAAGGGGTAGCTTAGTTGGCCTAGGACCGCAGTTTGCACCTGGAGGTTATAGGTTTGAAACTACACTACCATAATAGGGTCAAAGGGGAGTTTAACACTCGGCTTCCCTCTGGATCCGGAGGGATTAGTCCAGCCTAAAGGGTTGGGAACCCTTCGATAGAAAAAAAAATCAAGGGCTAAGACGATCCGACGCTGATTTTTTGTTTACCTGTATCTAAAAAGAGACCTTTCCATGTAACTCACCCCCACTTATTGATAGGCATCTATGTGAGCCCCATGAGCTGGACTGAATATGAGAAGTCTGCGGTCTGATTGTTGGAGAACATTACCCCCTTAAAAACCAAGTGATAGAATGATTTGATATGAAAGAATTTTAACCCACAAACATTCCTTGCTAACAGTCAGTGGACCACAACGGAAAGGGCATAAATATTGCGATTTGTGATCCAGTATCAAACACTCTTATCACTCACAAGTCACAAACAGCAGGGGCATTAATTGAGAGGCCAACAAATAGCGTCCAAAGTAGCCCATTTTAGATAGAGGTTTGCTACTGAAACAACAGGTTTTGAAAACATGGGGAGATGCAATCTGCTGTTACTGTGCATTTTTAACTAAAATTTTTCTGATGGGGAAAAATCTTCAGGCCAGTGCAACTCTAGCCCAGAGATCTTGTTCCTCGTATAAATAAACATTAGCATAAAAATTCATGCTAATCACGGGTATGCATGAAGAGGTAAGATTCTATGTATAATAGAAACGGGGAAGATGGGAGTTCATAAGTGAGGGAAGTTTATTAAGTAGAAATTGGAGGGAGAATATGTTTGTAGTTGTAAAAAATGAAAGTTAACTTTCAATCAAAATATTCAGTACAGTTAAAATTGGATCCATTATAATAGATAAATGATTGAGAAAGCATTTCAGAACATACTGAGGACCATCATTTACTGATCCTGTACATCCCAACTGCCTCAGAGAGAAAGCTTAAACAAGTGATTGAAGCAAGTGACACAGAACATTAGGAGTCCCATAATTTCCTGATCCATATCAAATGATCTAATAGGTCCCACAATGATGCTGCAATTGAAAAGGGAATGTATAATTAACGTGACATCTTTGACTTGAACAAAGCCCCCTTTAATAGTATCTTGGAGCATATGATATTTCAAATGCATTTGCAACAAAAAATACTGCTTTCTCATCCATGGATGAAAAAAGCGGCCGCCACGCTATCCATGGATGAAAAAAGCGGCCGCCACGTAGCGTGGCGGCCGATATATCGGCCGTGGCGGGGGATACCGCCACGCCACGGCCGAAATATCGGCCGTCGCATCCGTGGCGGCCCGTAGCGGCCGCTACAAAGCCGCCATGGTACGTGGCGGCCACTACGTATCCCTTTTTTTTTTCGGGGGCGCTGCCCCACGATCCCCCGCCGGGGGATATCCCCGACCCCCTCTGCGAAGCACATGTTTTTGAGAAAGTGGTAATCAAGAAGACAAAAGGATCATACTTGACAATGATAGCTAAGACTCTTTTGCTGGTTGTCTTTTCATTTTTGTGCTTGGATGTCTATTATTATCATAACTTGCTAGATAAAATATTAAACATGTTTAATTATGTTTGAAATTGTATAGTAGTAAAGATATAGTTACCTATTACTACTAGATTTCAAATTGGTCTTAATTAAATTATTTTATAAAGAACCCTCATTGTGCTGGTGACTAAGGTATTCCTATTTCCTTCACTAACTCTCTACTCTGTCATTTTTAAATTGGTGTTGAATGTTGATTATTGATCACTTCATAACTTCATAGTTCATTCACTTGATTGAGTTTGAACCTTGAATGTTGAAGTATTGATATTTAATTGTTCAATGTTCATTAATGAGTAAAGACCTAACTCTTAAGTCTTATGCCTTTATTTCATGTTCTAGTTTTTTTTTTTTTTTTTTTTTATGAGCTTTCCATTACTTTCTAAGTTAGTATGACTAAGAAACATGAATACATGTGAAAAAACTAATCATTACTATTATTTTCTATTTATACAGCGATACAAGACTTCATATATTGAGAGCACCGCTACGCCCCATTTTCTTACTTACTTTTGAAAAAAAAACCACATATTCTTTCAATTTACAATTTCTAGATTTTCTGAAATTTTTTCAGATTTTTTAGGCAATTTTTTCAATCGCACCGCTACGCCGCTACGTATCCTCGCTACGCTACGTATCGCCCGCTTCGTAGCGGTTTGGCGGCGGGCCGCTAAGCCCGCCGCTACCGCTATTTTCATCCTTGTTCTCATCTACTGTGTGTCTTGGGGGAGAAGTCCAAACAAAACAAAAGAATTACGTGAGAATTAAACAGTGGACAGACACACAACAAAAAAGAAGAAGAAGAAGAAGAACGAACAGAAGAACGAAAGGAAAAGAAAAGAAGATTGACAAAGGACATAGTTCTCACACCATCATCAATAGAGTAAACAGGTATCTGCCACTTTTTGTGTTCCTCCTAGGAATTATCCATTAAAACTCAGATCTTTTTCATCTTCCTTGAATATCCCTGTGTGGGGATGTTTCCCAAAGCGCTGCGATTATATTAGTCTCGGCATTAGTGTCGGCTAATCATGTTTCGACCTCAGCCACGTGCATCACGGTAATGCTACCAAGGCACTATCCGAGGTCGAGATCGTTCCCAGTCTCAAACACTCCTGACCCCAGCACCGGGTCCCCACTTCGATCACCCCTGACCTCGGTACAGTGCCTTCACCTCGATCACGCAGCTCGGCAACAGAGCCGGACTGCTAGCCCAGATGGATATTGACAGCTTTACTTTCAGGGATTTCCAGCTAAGTCTAACAAAGCCATCTTGGCCGCCCATCACCCCAGGTAGGACGGCAATCCAATGTAACGCCCCAATTCCGGATACCAAGAAAACCGTCAAAGTATCGAAATTGGCGCGCTACTTCCCGGAAAATCCGAGAACTTCCAAGATCGTAGGTCCGCAGTGAAGTCCAATTTAAAACTTTTTGAACAATATTATAATAACAGTTAACATTGCGGAAGCGTAAAATAAGCGGAAGCAATATATGTTGACACCAAAAATGTCACTTTGCCTCTTCAAGATCCAAAGAGCTACATGAAGTCGCAACCTGCCATAAATAGGCAATGTTACTTCCAAAAAATCAAATCTTGTCAGAATCAAACAAAAACTGCAAGATCCTTCAAGACAGCCAAAAGAGGAGTACACAAGAAGTTTCGGGCCATTTCAAAATCATTTGGCCTAACTTCGCTTCTCCGACAGCCAAAAAGGAGCTCTCGGCGGCGAAAACATCGAAGACACCAAATCTTCGATCAGAGCCGATGGATGGTCTCAAAATACATCCAAAAGGCTCCACGTCAAGTTCCAAGTCAAACCGACAACGTTTGACCCTACATCAACCCTTGAACAGCTAAATCAGGCCTCTCGGCGGCGAAGCTCCCCGGGACCATGGTTTCCAAGACAGAGCTATGGATCATCTTAAATGACTCCAATAGGTTCCCTGTCAAATTTCAAGTCAATCGGACATCGGTTGACCGCACATCAAACCGCGACATCTTCATCGCGACAAAAGCGAGTCTACTGGTGATAGGACCCCAAACGGCTTCAAAACTTAAACAAAAGCCTATGGTTGGTCTTATTTATTGCTCAGGAGGCTTCACACCAAATTTTAGGTCATTCCGACATCGTTTGACCCAGTTTCAGCTTCTGACGGAAAATCGGCAGCTCTACGCGACAAAGTCTTCGGCTTTCTCAGGAAATTGGAAACTTTGCAAAATAAAATGCAAGGATTCTCATCAGGTTTCCTACAGGGAAATCAGGCCAATAAATGGTCAAAATGTCAAGGAAAAATACAGAAGAAAAAAGAATCGAAAAACAGCAAAAACGGACACAAAACGGGACAAAAAGGGGGAAAACCCCCCCAGGGTCGCAGACCCCTGCGACCCTGGCCCAGGGTCGCCGGCGACCCTGGAGCCCGGGGTCGCCGGGAAGGCCTCAGAAACCCCGGTTTTCGTCGTTTTTTTTTTTTTTATGAGCTTTCCATTACTTTCTAAGTTAGTATGACTAAGAAACATGAATACATGTGAAAAAACTAATCATTACTATTATTTTCTATTTATACAGCGATACAAGACTTCATATATTGAGGGCACCGCTACGCCCCCTTTTCTTACTTACTTTTGCAAAAAAATCACATATTCTTTCATTTTACAATTTTCTGGATTTTCTGAAATTTTTTCAGATTTTTTAGGCAATTTTTTCAAATCGCACCGCTACGCCGCTACGTATCCTCGCTACGCTACGTATCGCCCGCTTCGTAGCGGTTTGGCGGCGGGCTGCTACGCCCGCCGCTACCGCTATTTTCATCCTTGTTCTCATCTACTGTGTGTCTTGGGGGAGAAGTCCAAACAAAACAAAAGAATTACGTGAGAATTAAACAGTGGACAGACACACAACAAAAAAGAAGAAGAAGAAGAAGAACGAACAGAAGAACGAAAGGAAAAGAAAAGAAGATTGACAAAGGACATAGTTCTCACACCATCATCAATAGAGTAAACAGGTATCTGCCACTTTTTGGTGTTCCTCCTAGGAATTATCCATTAAAACTCAGATCTTTTTCATCTTCCTTGAATATCCCTGTGTGGGGATGTTTCCCAAAGCGCTGCGATTATATTAGTCTCGGCATTAGTGTCGGCTAATCATGTTTCGACCTCAGCCACGTGCATCACGGTAATGCTACCAAGGCACTATCCGAGGTCGAGATCGTTCCCAGTCTCAAACACTCCTGACCCCAGCACCGGGTCCCCACTTCGATCACCCCTGACCTCGGTACAGTGCCTTCACCTCGATCACGCAGCTCGGCAACAGAGCCGGACTGCTAGCCCAGATGGATATTGACAGCTTTACTTTCAGGGATTTCCAGCTAAGTCTAACAAAGCCATCTTGGCCGCCCATCACCCCAGGTAGGACGGCATCCAATGTAACGCCCCAATTCCGGATACCAAGAAAACCGTCAAAGTATCGAAATTGGCGCGCTACTTCCCGGAAAATCCGAGAACTTCCAAGATCGTAGGTCCGCAGTGAAGTCCAATTTAAAACTTTTTGAACAATATTATAATAACAGTTAACATTGCGGAAGCGTAAAATAAGCGGAAGCAATATATGTTGACACCAAAAATGTCACTTTGCCTCTTCAAGATCCAAAGAGCTACATGAAGTCGCAACCTGCCATAAATAGGCAATGTTACTTCCAAAAAATCAAATCTTGTCAGAATCAAACAAAAACTGCAAGATCCTTCAAGACAGCCAAAAGAGGAGTACACAAGAAGTTTCGGGCCATTTCAAAATCATTTGGCCTAACTTCGCTTCTCCGACAGCCAAAAAGGAGCTCTCGGCGGCGAAAACATCGAAGACACCAAATCTTCGATCAGAGCCGATGGATGGTCTCAAAATACATCCAAAAGGCTCCACGTCAAGTTCCAAGTCAAACCGACAACGTTTGACCCTACATCAACCCTTGAACAGCTAAATCAGGCCTCTCGGCGGCGAAGCTCCCCGGGACCATGGTTTCCAAGACAGAGCTATGGATCATCTTAAAATGACTCCAATAGGTTCCCTGTCAAATTTCAAGTCAATCGGACATCGGTTGACCGCACATCAAACCGCGACATCTTCATCGCGACAAAAGCGAGTCTACTGGTGATAGGACCCCAAACGGCTTCAAAACTTAAAAAGCCTATGGTTGGTCTTATTTATTGCTCAGGAGGCTTCACACCAAATTTCAGGTCATTCCGACATCGTTTGACCCAGTTTCAGCTTCTGACGGAAAATCGGCAGCTCTACGCGACAAAGTCTTCGGCTTTCTCAGGAAATTGGAAACTTTGCAAAATAAAATGCAAGGATTCTCATCATGTTTCCTACAGGGAAATCAGGCCAATAAATGGTCAAAATGTCAAGGAAAAATACAGAAGAAAAAAGAATCGAAAAAACAGCAAAAACGGACACAAAACGGGACAAAAAGGGGGAAAACCCCCCCAGGGTCGCAGACCCCTGCGACCCTGGCCCAGGGTCGCCGGCGACCCTGGAGCCCGGGGTCGCCGGGAAGGCCTCAGAAACCCCGGTTTTCGTCGTTTTTTCGCGATTCGAAGTGCCCAGCCTCTGGTATTTTCCAAAATTCATGCTTTTGAGACACCAAATCCTCTGACATCCGTCCAAAACACGGTTCAAACATCAAGAGTATCGAAAATAATATTGATCGCCACCCGGTCAACAAAAAAAGTGTGTTTTCTACCCAACCGATCGAGAAATCGACGGGACAGATGGCACCGACCCGCTGTTGGCAACAAACACCTGAAATTACATGGTCATCCGATGTCGATCTACATGAAGATCCATCGATGATCATCGCCAGAAGAATCCCAAAAGACGCGGCACGGTTCGCGACTCTTCAACTGCTCGGCGACCACTTAATGCGATTAATTGACTAGCTTTATTACAGTCATTAATCCATTTCTTTGGACGGACCAATCAGAAGCAAGCATCCGGGAGTTACAAGTCAAGAGATTCATGGCATTTAACCCTTGAAACTCCTCCCATCATGGCAATTAAAGGCGATTAAATGCCCTCAATCTCCTCCGGCCAATCAGAAGCCAAGAAAAAGGAGTTACAAAATAAAGAATTCAATTTTGTAACTCCTCCCTTTATGTAGCTTTATGACAATTAAAGCTCATAAACCCTCCTAAATGGCTACCTAAAAGCCTATAAATAGGAGAGCTCACCAAGAAGAAAGGGATCATCACAAAAAAGCAGACACACAGACAATAGACTGCAGAAAATCCGGAAACTCAGACAGAAAGAGGCATCAGAAATCTAAGAGAGAAAACTCTGCGGAAATCCTACACCGACCACCGCTACAAGGTGACAAAAGTCCCTTGGGGGGTACCACCCCCCAAGGTCCTTGCCTTCTCCTTCTGCCTCCAATGGCTTAGATGTGGCTTTTCAGCCCGTCTACTCGGTTTTTTATTGGACATAGGACCTCCTTTTGGTCTTTGTTCTCTAAAAACTTGAGGTTATAGCCAAGCCAAGCGAATCAATAGCATCCTCTGTTCTCATCTGCATGGATGATGGCAAAGCCCACATATGGCTTGCGACCGTCAATCTAAACGGGTCCTCCACAATCTCCTGAGAAGTTAGATCCTCCTTTTCTTGCTTTTCATTATAGTTTGTATTTTTTTAAAAGAGACAAAAATCACAACTCTTGTCTTTCATTATTGATAAGGATTGTAAATCAGCTATAAACGCCAAAATCGGCTATAAACGCCAAAAATCGGCTATAAACGCCAAAATCGGCTATGAATGCCAAAAAAATCGCCTTTTCACGGCAAACCAAGAAAATGTCTATTTTCTTAAATATATGTGCAATGGAAAACTTGAAAGAAGTTGATTTCTTTTTTACTTGCGAAGGTTGATCTCCGGATCACCACTTGCAATTCTAAGTAAAATAGAAAATCTGGCACACCCACAAAAAAAAAGAAATGTTGATGCACGCCCTTACCCCCCGGTTACGAAAGGGTCGGACCCGACGGACTCCCACGTCCGCCGACCTCGGTAGAACCAGGCAGGAGCGCGGTCCATCAAGCTGGCTCCACCCGGTGGGACTCGTTTATTTGAGAACACGATGCTAGAAATGAAATATTTGCATATCATATCTTTTGCTCTATGCTTATATTTCTTTTCTCGATTCCTTGGCTACTTTCTAATTGGAGGCCTATGTTGGATTCCGCATCTAAAAAAAAATGAGATGAGATTTTTTGGAAATTTCTAATTCTTTGAATTTATTTCCACTCTTTCTCTTTTCAAAAAAAAAAAAACAAAAAATCAGATTTTTCATTTTAGATTTAAAATTGAGAAACCTTGATCCGTTCCTATCGTTCATCGCGCTTGCAGAAATGTTGAGCCTGTTCAACTATGGTTTTGGGCCATCGTTTCTCTTCGATGAGTTCATTAAAGATCTAAAAAATAAAAAAAATAAAAAAAATAAAAAAATTAGATTTTTCAGTTTTGGATTCAAAATTGAGAAACTTTGATCCGTTCCTATCATTCATCGTGCTTGCAGAAATGTTGAGCCTGTTCGACTAAGGTTTTGGGCCATCGTTTCTCTTCGATGAGTTCATTAAAGATCTAAAAAAATAAAAAATAAAAAAAATTAGATTTCTCATTTTGGATTCAAAATTGAGAAACCTTGATCCGTTCCTATCGTTCATCGCGCTTGCAGAAATGTTGAGCTTGTTCGACTAAGGTTTTGGGCCATCGTTTCTCTTCGATGAGTTCATTAAAAAATATATATATAAAAATAAAAAATAAAAAAAAATAAAAAAAATAAAAAAAAAGACATAGACCACTAAGGTTAAACCAACTGCGTTCTTTGATCATGATTGATTCAAGAAAAGCCTTGTCCAGAGTGTGGAGACAGCTTGACTGTTCTAGGCAAGGGTCCTCCAAACGGGTTCATTAAGTAATCCTACCCTTACCTGGGGGCAATTCTATCAATCAAGATTTCATAAGACCGGGTTAGGAGGCCTATGTGTACTCTCTCGTCTTTTAAATAAATTTTTTTCAAAAATAAAATTTTTAAAAATAAAAATTTTAAAATAAAAAATTAAAAAAAAAAATTTCAAAAAAAAAATCTTAAAAAATAAAAATAAAAAATAAAAATAAAAAATAAAAATAAATAAAATAAAAAAAAAGATTTAAAAAAAAATCTTCAAAAATCTTCAAAAAAAAAAAAAAAAACTTCCGTCATTTTGGGTTTAGATTGGAGAAATCTTGGTCTTCTCCTTTATGAGCACTGGCGCTCGCGGAAATCACTGAGCCCGTGTTCAGATTGGAGTGCCTTTTGCTCTCTTTGATGAACCCGATATTGGCCTTTCAAAAAAAAAACTCGTCATTTTTAGATCCAAATTCGAGAAATTATGGTCCATTTCTTTCTGAGCACTGGCGCTCGCGGAAATCGCTGAGCCCGTGTTCAGATTGGAATACCATCTGCTCTCTTTGATGAATCTAATCTTGACCTTTCAAAACAGAGAATCTCATCTCATAGATGCGGTCTCAAAACATTTGTGTCTAGCGGTACTAGTACGCCCTTTCAGGGTCTACTGTATTGCGACCGGCACATCTATAACTCCAACTTTATATTCTTCTTACCTCGAGCAAGCTCTGCTTCTCGATAAGTCGAATTTAAGTTCACAATTGCTTCTAGCAGTCACTGGGATGCCCATTCTGGGCTTACCATACCTGCGATCAGAACAATTGTACCCTCTATGGCGTTTTGCCTTCTTCATGTTGCTTGGGTCATCTTCCTCTAGCAATTTGAAAAGACGAAACCATAGAACTTCCCATTTATGATCATTATATTCTTGTGATTACTAATGGATGTAGTCTTGTTTCAGAAATTTTCGAAAAAAACTAACAATGGCAGCATCGCTTACCATTACTTTCGATGAAAACAAGCACCAAGTCATGCTTCAACAGAAGCAAACTACGCGCACCTACAAGCGCCCCATCAGCTGCCGAAGCGTCAACTCCCTCGGCAACTCTCTAAGCTCAGGGTCGACCTCGACTCCCCGGACTATCATCTTTGGGACGCTGGGACCATTCCCACTTCCTGAGGAACAAACTGCTCCCTCCAAGAAGCAGAAACTCGCCTCTCAACGTGTCACTACCGTGACACCAAAGGCGAGCACCAGAAGGCCTGAAGCCCGTGGCACCCCCACGAAGCCTCGACCTGCAAGCACCAGGTCTATCCCAAGACTTGCTCCCCAAGACCTCACCAAAACAGAGAAGGTCCCAAACATCTACTAAGCCAGCATTCCTGGCCCCACTCAAGGAGAACCAGTTCTACCCTCTTGCTTACATGAAAGAGGAGAGACCCATCTCCAACCTGACTCTCAAGTCAACCCAGCATGAGCCGGCTTGTTCCTACAAGCCCAAAATCAAGTCATGCATCACAAGGCCTCTGCACCCACCTGCTAAGGCCTACAAACCTACAGTTCGACCCTTCATCTCTACAGGGGCCGAACTCCAAAAATTCAAAGCTTCGCTGCAACAGGCGAAGGACAGGGTTCGCATCCTGTCCTTGCCCAGCTGCAAAGAAGACAGGCTCGGCTGCTGCGCCAGAGGAAGCACATCCTTCATCGTCAAAGCCCAGCCAGAGCTGACCGAAGCTCAAATTGCCCGTCGCATACGCCGCCGCGCGTCATACCGGCAAAAGAGACTAGAGAAGCAAAGGACCCAGCCTCCTACACTCCAAGTCTCTCCCAAATGGGTCGAAAAAGAAAGACCCAACCAAGTTGCTGCCGTCCATAAGGTTGGAAAAACCAGAAGGCGCCAAAAATCAGCAACAAAAATCCATGTCCGACGTCCGATGACCCGCAGCGTCTCAAGGACAAAAAGACATTCGGAAGAATCCCCTGCTCCTTCAAGCAAAGGACAGCAGAGTGATCCTTCCTCAAGCTCTTCTTCAAAAAGAATGAGCCCCAGCTCAGTCACCAGGACAGTTTCTTCGTTCGAATCACGAAGGATGAATGTCTTGGCTACAAATTCTGAGCCACCACCCGCAATCCACCTCCAGAAGATGCGATCACCCGCATCCAACAGTTGGAACAGGGCCAGCAGAGGATTGAAACTCTGATGGAAAACCTTCTCCTCGCCTTCCAAAATCAGTGCGAACAATGAACCTCCTCCGAATCATCAAGACGATGAGGTAAATGGAGAAGAAAATGAGTCACGCGCCCTTACCAAAAGGACGTAGACAGTATCCTCGCCAAAGCAAAAGAAGAGGATATACTCAAGGAGCATGGGATCAAGCCACCATATCCCTTATGGATGGACTCGGTCCCGTTCCCCACCAAATTCAAGCATCCTACTCTCCAAACATATACGGGGAAATGATCAGCCAGACAGCACGTCATCCACTTCAAGATCCTGACGGGAGCTATCGCAGATCAAGATGCACTCAAGATCCGCCTCTTTGCAAGTACCCTTAAAAGGTACGGCCTTCGATTGGTACTCCACTCTGCCGGAGGACTCAATCCAAAACTGGGCCATGCTAGAGACACGCTTCCTGACTCACTTCAAAGGTGAAGATCATCCCGCTACTATGGCTCAGCTGTGCAGCCTAAAACAGGGGAGAATGAATCAACATATGACTTCATTCACAAGTGGAAAGCAATGGCATACAAATGCTCTGATGTATTGCCACAAGCGTCGCTAGTCGACATTTGCCGAAACAACATGAGAGCCAGAATCCGCTCCATGATCATCGGCAACAAATCAAAAAACCTGGGAGAACTCCTAGAAGCTTCCATGGAAGCTGAAACGGTGATTAAAGACCTCAACAGTCAGAAACATCAAGAAAGGAGCCAACCGCCATTGCAACCTCTAAACCAAAGAAAGAAGAGGTCCTTAATGTGCAGACCAAGTCAGCTCCTCAGCCATCAAGAAAGCTGAAATAAAGTTGCTGGTAAGAGACCTGAACTCTCAGATGCCTTCAAAGAACGAGTAGAGAAGAAATACCTGTTTGATGAAGATGTTGATGAAATCTTCGGGGCTCTTGTGGCAAACGGCAAGCTCACCTTGCCTGAACCAAAAAGACCGGGTTGATGTTGGCAAAACCAACGATCCTCGGTACTGTCCATACCACCAGATGATCTCGCATCCTCTCAATCAATGCTTCATTGTGAGGGAGAAAATAAATGAGATGTGGAAAAACGGAGTCATCACTTTTGACAAAAACTATAGGTCTGCCTCCGTCAACATGGTGACATGTGGACAAACATCAAAATCACCGAAGAAGAAGATCATTACTTCCTTCAAGGTGATAAACTCAATCCAAGCGTCCGAGCAACTGGTTCCTTACCCGACACCAGACGGACAACCGATATGGGTACATCCCGATCTCCTGGAAGATGAAAATTGGGAGGTCGTGAAAACAAAGCCTACAGCTCAACAGCGAAGGCAGGCTAGGAAACATCTCCTCAAGCTCAAACGGCAAGAGAAGACCCAGCCAAAACTAGAGGTCAAAGAAAAGGCAGAGGCTTCACTGGAGGCAACAAAAACATCCCTTCCAGAGACTTCAAAGGGGGTAAGGAAATTCACTCTCAGTGATTTCATGCCACCTCAATTCAAAGAAGCCATGCAGGAGGCATCATACTCTTGCAATTCGGTAGTTGGATTCTCCATTGATGGATACGAGTCCAGCGACACCGATGATGGATTCGAATCCAACTACACAGATGAATGGGAGGAGTCCCTTGAAACAGGAGAATATCTCTCCGATGAAGAATGGGTTCCTGAGTCTCATCTTATGCTAGTAATCTGGTATAACCCCCTACAGCCACAAGGATCCTGGTCTGATGATGAAGAAGACCAAGAAGCTGTATAAGAAAATGCTGCTCCAGTGGAAATCAACCATGTTGAGCCACAAAGAGTTGATGAAGAAGAAGATCCGGCTCCCATGCCTGATCTTGAAGAATATGCAAGGATCTTGCAGCGACTCGCTCTAGAACAAGAGCAAGAACGCGTCAACGAGCCTCCTCGCAACCCAGAGCCTGAAGTCCCTGAAGACCATCAAGTACATCCTCCCTTAACTCCTGAAAATGGAGAAAATTGCTGGATAGACGATCCTCTTAAATCCGAGGATGAGTCTGACTCCGATCAGGCAACGTCTCCCGTCAGAGCTTCCTGTAATGTGATAATTCAGGATTATAGCTCTTCCGAAGCATCGTCTGATGAAAGCACTTACACTCCGGCGACGCCGGCGACGCCTAGCAATGTATCTTCTGGAGCCACCTCGTCTCACGTGACTTTCACTGAGATGACACCCTCTCAGGTTTCTTCTCCTGAGACTGTGACTTCAAAGTTCACACCCTTCATGACTGAAGAATTCCCAGCCATTGATGCTTGGGACGATGAATTAGTCAACAAAGAAGAAAGGTTGCTGGATGCTGTTCAGGACTTGTTCCCGGAAAATGCTATGTGCAACACGATCACTGAGGATGGCAACTCTGCTGCTGATTCATCCTCAGCAAATGAAAAACGACAGCCTCTTGATCCTGAAGACAATCTTCCAAACGAAGACCATTCTCAAGAAGCTCTTGAAGTTGGTAGAGGCACCTACTCTGGCCGGGACTACCACAAAAATTACAACCAATCTTCTTTTACATATGTAAATCCTTCGGGAAAAGATGTTGTAAGCGCCCCCAGTGGCGACAATGATGAACATGCAGGCCCTAAGGAGGCTTTCAAGTATGACTTGATTGAACACTTCAAGCACATACCTGCACGTCTGCACATCCTAGATTTGTTGCGAATGTCTCCGCACACTCGTGATAATCTCATCTCGGATTTACAAAAGCTGAATGAGGATGTCGACAAACATGCCCCGCAAGTCCTCCAAATTGAAATGGATTACCGGGTCAAAAACTCAGAAGCCTCCTCAAAGGGAGAAAAGAAGAAAACTGAGGGATCATGCATTGAATGCCTCTCGGTTAAAAAAGCAGCAGTGCAACCATCGCCTTCAAAAGGACGACATCCTACTTGGCGAAACCAGGCACAACCGACCCCTGTACTTCACAGGGTATATCAAGGAAATGCCTATGCACAGAGTTCAGATCGACCCAGGTTCTGCACTCAACCTCATCTCCACATCGGCTCTTGAAGAGTTGGGCATCCCACCCAGCAAGCTGAGCCACACATCTGTATCTATCTTTGGATACGATGGGAGTACTCAAAGGCCTATCGGCAAAATCAGGTTCAAATTGCAGATCGGTGATCTTATCTCTGAGGTCACAGTATATGCAATAAAAACCCCTTCATGCTACAACATCCTTCTCGGACGCCCTTGGATCCACGAGAATGGTGTTGTCCCTTCAACTCTACATCAATGCATCAAGTTTGTTGGCGACGACGGCATGATAGATCGAGTCTTTGCGTACAGAAAACCCTTCAAAGGTAAAGAAGTCCACTTTACAGACTCTCAAATGTATGAAGGTGAAAAAGAAGAAGAGGAGAAGCACACGGCATCCTTTGCCGAAAATCTCCAGATAGATAAAGGCAAAGCTCCTCAACAATCACCGGAAGAAAACAAATCATCCGGTAAATCTGAAGAGAGCATTCAAACTCCCTTCATCATCTCCCTCAAACCTTCAAAGCCTTTGGTCATCACAACTAAAGTGAAGAAGGCAAAGCAAAAGCCTGGGGGCAAATTTGTTGTCTCTTTCGTTGTCTATCATGCAAGACACGGACTCGGATTCAGAGCCAGAAGACGACGCATCGTCAAGCCAAGCTGACACTCAGCAAGTTCAGCCTGCTCTCACTCCAATGGAGATAACTTCTGACATAGAAGATCCTACGTCAGCTTCCTTCGTTGTTCCAGCAACTTCAGCAAAGGAAAGCCGATCTTCTTCCATAGATCGGATGCTTCTTCATCAAACTCCATGCTTGAACATTTCCAAAATAACGGTATGCCTCAACTATCCTTATACAGTTCTGTGGCACAAGCTATTATGAAGAAAATGGGCTATGACGCTCAAAACCCAGTCGGTTTGGGAGAAGGACGTGGTATTCTCATGCCATTGGGGGCCCGTCTTGACCAAAAGCCAGCTGGAAGATTGGAGACTCTATGGCTATGTAGAAAAGTCTTCACACGGTTTAGGGTATGATCCCGACACTCCCTTGAGACAGTTGACACAAAGGCTTAAAAGTCAATATACTGACCAAGCCTCAACTTCTCAAGTCCATGAAGACATCGATCTCCCTGGATATCTCTTTGATGAGTTACCTGACAAAGATCCAGGAAGCTCATCCAATTGGCACGATTTCTCCGAAAATGAAGAGGAGTTGTCCGATGGCACAGACGTGTGGTCTTCTGACCCAGAAGAACCCTCATCTCCAAAAGAAGTAGCCTACTTCGACCCGGTTTTAACAGGCGATTGGGATCATCTCATAGCAAGCCTTGGGAAAATTACCGATCAAGAAGACCCGTGGAAAGGAATAAAACCTTGGTCTGGAAATGCCTTTGAAAACCCAGAAGGTTTCGTTGAGCTGGAAGCCTCCGAAAATATTGTGGGAGGAACCACCTTCATACCTTCCAACAGAAGATCCTGTTCAAAAGATAGACTTGGGAACACCAGATAACCCACGTCCTGTATTCATAAGCAAGAATATAAAGGATGATGAGTTACCCGAGTATATCGCCTTTCTACGTGAGTTCGTTGATTGCTTTGCATGGTCTTTACGCTGAAATGCCAGGCTTAGACCCCAAAATAACAGTTCACAAACTCAATCTTCAAGAAGACATCAAGCCTGTCAAGCAAGGCCAAAGAAGATTCCGTCCAGATGTGATGGATAAAATTGAACAAGAAGTTCAAAAACTCAAAAGCGTTGGCTTCATCCGTGAGGAACAACATCCTGAATGGTTGGCCAACATTGTCCCCGTGACAAAGAAAAATGGGCAGATCAGAGTCTGTATCGACTATAGAGACCTGAACGGTGCATGCCCTAAAGATGAATTTCCGCTCCCCATACCAGAGGTAATGATCGATAATACCTTGTGGATTCGAGCGAATGACATTCATGGATGGTTTTCTCTGGCTACAATCAGATAAAGGATGCATCCTGAAGATGAAAAACATACATCTTTTCGGACCCCATTTGGCGTGTATTGCTACACTGTCATGCCATTTGGTCTGAAAAAAATGCTGGTGCCACATATCAGAGGGCTATGATGAAAATATTCCAAGATATGCAGCACAAGACGGTTGAATGTTACGTTGATGACCTCGCCGTCAAAAGCAAAAGAAAAGAAGATCATCTCGAAAACCTTCGAGAAGTCTTCCTCCGGCTTCGCAAACACAAACTGCGAATGAATCCTTTGAAATGCTTCTTCGGCGTCTCGTCGGGTAAGTTCCTCGGATTCTTAGTTCGGAAAGCTGGAATAGAGCTTGACCCTATAAAAGTCAAAGCCATTCTAGAAATGCCCTCTCCGAGAACCTTGAGAGAACTCAAAGGGCTTCAAGGGAGATTGGCCTACATCAGACGGTTCATCTCCAATCTTTTGGGGAAATGCCGTCCATTCTCCCGATTGATGAAAAAAGGTGTAAACTTTGTCTGGGATGCTGACTGTGAAGCTGCTTTCCAAGACATCAAGTCATACCTGACAAAACCTCCAGTGTTAGCTGCTCCTACCACTGGAAAACCATTCATCTTGTACACAAGAGCCCTTGATCACTCTTTGGGAGCTCTGCTTGCGCAAGAAAATGATCAAAGAAAAGAAGCTGCTCTAGTAGGTGCAGAGCATCGCTACTCTCCAGTCGAAAAAGAATGTCTTGCAGTGATGTTCGCCGTACAAAAGCTGTGTCACTACTTGCTTTCCAACACAGTATACCTGGTCTCGAGGGTCAACCTCTTGAAGGTCCTTGTCACAAAGGCAGGTTCTCTCAATGCTCGACTGGCAAAATGGTCCATCCTTCTGTCACAATTTGATATTAGGTATGTACCACAAAAAGCAATCAAAGGGCAAGCTCTAGCGGACTTCCTCGCAGAGCATCCATTGCCTAAAGATTCTCCGCTCAGAGATGATCTCCCAGACGAAAACCAGTCTACAATGTGGAGACTTTCTCACAAAGTGCCTCCTGGGACATGTACTTTGACGGTGCAACCAGGACGAATGAAAAAAGACAGCTGATCTCGGGAGTTGGCATCCTCTTTGTTAGCCCCGACAAATACATGATTCCACACGCTTTCTCGCTACTGGAACCATGCACAAACAATGCAGCTGAATATCAAGCTCTGATCTTAGGATTGGAACTCGCCATCGAATCCGGTATCACCATGCTGGAAGTATTTGGGGACTCTCAACTGATCGTCAACCAGATGAATCAGAAATTTGAAGTCAGGAAGCCAGATTTGTTGCCTTACTACAACAAGGCACAATCACTTCTGCAAAAGTTTGACATCTGTCACATCACCCACATTCGTAGAGGTGAAAACATACGTGCAGATGCCCTAGCTGGACTTGCTGCATCCATGGCAATCCAGGAAAGGGAAACATGTAAATCACAGTGTGCGAAGAAGAATCCTTCCTCCTCTTAACACACACCAAGCTGTTGCTGAATGCCACCAATTGGTTGGAAGTAGGATTTCAATCCTTCAAACGTCAATCGGCGACTGGAGAGATCCGTTCATTGATTACATTATGTTCGGAATCCTACCTGAAGATCCAAAAGAACGGGAAAGCATCCAAAGGCGAACCCCAAGCTTTCATTTGGATATTCCTTAAAAAATCCTTTATAAGAAATCCTTCAACGGAGTACTTCTATGCTGCTTATCACAACAAGAGGCTGAAGAAACACTCAAAGAAGTTCATGCTGGTCTTTGCGGAGCTCATCAGGCTGGACCTAAGCTCTATGATCATAAAAAGGTTAGGATATTACTGGCCTACCATGGTAGCTGACGCAATGCAATTTGCTAAGCACTGCCAACAATGCCAAATTCATGGAGATTACATTCACATGCCTCCAGAATGGCTACATCCTACAGCGATCTCATGGCCTTTCGAAGCCTGGGGTATGGACATCATAGGTCCTATTTCTCCCCCTTCGAGCAAAGGTCATCGCTTCATCTTCGCCGCTACGGATTATTTCTCCAAGTGGTCAGAAGCATTTGCGTTCAACGAAATGAAGACCTCATCAGTCCTTCAGTTCTTGCGCACCAACATCATTTGTCGTTTCGGCATTCCCAAAAGATTCGTTTATTATAACGGACCACAGTTCCGGGAGCGACAAAATGGTCTCTAGTCATAAAAGAGACTGGAGCGACAAAATGTCTGAAGCTTTGTGGGCCTATCGAACCACCGTTCGAGGACCAACCCATAGCACACCATTCTCCTTGGTCTATGGATGCGAAGCTGTCGTGCCCTTGGAAGTACAAATTCCTTCCTTGAGGGTATCCTTGCAAATGACATGACTCAAGAAAGCAATGTCAAATTGTGACTCCATGAGCTGGACAATCTCGATGAGAGACAGCTCGAAGCTCAACAAAGCATTGAACTTTACCAAGCACGCATGGGAGGATCTTTTGATAAAAAGGTCAGGCAACGCGCCTACAAAAAGGGTGACTTGGTTCTTGCGGTAAAAAGATCAATGGTCTTCGCTCACAAGTCCAAAGGCAAATTTGAGCCAAAATGGGAGGGACCCTACGTCATCGACAAGGTTTTCTCCAACGGTGCATACGCACTTCTAAACATGGAAGGTGACAGATGTATGCTGCCCATCAACGGCAAGTTCTTAAAGCGGTACTACCCTTGAAGACTTACCCAACTGGGCAGGAGCAATGCCTGTACGGCCAAAACCGGTTTCCCGGTACACGCTCGCTAAACCCACCTTTTTTAGAATTTTCATGTCAAATGTTGAAATTTCTAGAAATTTAAACAATGCTTACTTCCATTGTTTCATTGTTCAAAAAAAAAAAAAAACCCAAGTTTAGGAACCTTTCCCTAACTTGACCAAAATTTTCAACCCTTGAACCCAAAATTCATGGTTTGAAATAAAAATCCGGATTCAGGGATTTCCACCCTAGTCCACCCTACCTTTTACCGCCAAAATGGTTTTAGGTCAAAACTTATGACCCTCGTGTCTTTAAACAAAAAAAAAAAAACAAACAAAAAATGGTTTTTTAAAAAAACCGTGGGGAAGCGACGCTTAGTCGATACTCGCACAAATCGGAAGCATGCGAACCACGTTCGACACTTCCAAAATTGCAGGGAAGCGACATTTCGTCGATACTTGCAAAATTCAAAAACCGTGGAGACGCAACATTTCAGTTGATATACACAACCCAAATTTCAAAGGTTCGAAAAAACCTAAAAAAAAAAAAAAACCCATGGAGACGCAACATTTCAGTTGATATCCATAACCCAAAGGTTCGAGAAAACCACAAATTTCAAAAATCATGGGGAAACGACATCAAGTCAGTTGCTGCAAAACCAAAATTTTTGAAAAGCAAGGATGCGACATTCCATCGATACTTGCACCCAAATCCGCGAGGATGCGACATTCCATCGATACTCGCAACCGAATGAGCAAGGATGCGACATTCCATCTATACTTGCAAGAACATTCAGCAGGGAGGCGACTTTTAGTCGATACTTGTATTTTTTGAAAACCAAACCGGCTATAAATGCCATCAAAACAGGCTATAAATGCCACAAACCGGCTATCAATGCCACAAAACAAACCGGCTATCAATGCCACAAACCAAAAACTTGGCTTTCAAAAAAAAAAAACCCGGCTATCAATGCCACAAATCGGCTATCAATGCCACCAAAACCGGCTATCAATGCCAAAAATCGGCTTCCATGCCACAAACAAAACCTGGCTTCCATGCCAAAACAATCATTTGACAAAAGATTTTCACAAAATGACAACCTTTTGATCAAAACCCATTTAGCAATTACTTTTATCACAAAAAGATTCAAGTGAGCGTAGGGATAACAAAAAAAAAGTACCGAAAATACATGTGGTACCAAAAAAAATGAAAGTGTTCATAAGCACTAAAAAAAAAGTACCAAAAAATACAAGTGGTCCCAAAAAAAAGGGGGATAGTTTCTGTTATAAAAAAAAAAAACAGAAGCTCAATCAAAAATGGTCTCCAGCCAAGAGTTCAGCTCCTTAAGCAAGCTTTTGGCCTCATCCGTCAAGGATTCCAAGGCATGCTTCTTCAGGAACCTGCCATGAGATGCTGGGGTGGGCTGTAACCCTTCTTTCGCACCGGGAAGCTTCCCCCGAGCGGTTTTCCATTGTTTGTTCTCATCAGACTTCCTTTTGAGAACTCGATTGGCATCCGCAACCCGGTGAATCAGAGCAGTCTCCCTTTCACGAGCCTCTGTTATTTCAGTCCACTTGGCAGCGACTTGTGCTTGCAATTGCTCAAGACGTTTCCTGGCCTCATCGACCTCCCTATCAAGGATGTTAAGGTCATGTGTCAGCCCAATGATGGTTAGCTCTTCTAAGTTCTTCTCTCGGACTGCCTGCTTCCTGCTTTCTGTAGCCTCATCCAGGTTAGATTGAGCCTTATCCGCAGGGTCCAAGAACATCTCCTTGAAGAACTGATCATCAGGTAAACCCATGGTCTCAAACCACTTGTCACCCAGCTCAATGATCCTATCAACGATCGCCCTGGCACTTGTGACATTCAGACCAGCTTCTTCGGCATCACCGAGAATCTCACGCACATGCTGGACCATCCCAAATCCGGCATCTAAGTGCCCAGAAAGCAGAGTCTCAGTCCAAGAGCTCAGAACTCGCACCACCACCTTCTTCGCAAAAAGAAGAGATGGCCCAGCTGAAGATTCGCCCAACTGCGTTGGTCGGCTGCTCATGTCATCATCTGTTGGAAGAGTAACAAAAGAACTCTTTCCAGTTGAAGCTGCTCCTGCTCGGGAAGGAATCTCAGCACGAGGTATCTCTTCAACATTGTCAGAACTGGTCCCAGGAGTCTCTACCTCTGGATCAACCTCTGGCATCCCTTGCTCTGGTTCTGAAGGAAGCGACGGACCCTCCTCTGTCACTTCAAAACCTGCCAAAGAAACACAAAAAGGTATGAATATGATCCTGTTTGAAAATCATTATCAGGATTATAACTACAAAATACCTTCTTCGACGACTGGCGGAACACTTTCCTCCTCCATGAACTCATTGGAAGCATCATCAACATTTGCGTCCATCGAGGGCTCAAAGTCATCGAAATCCTGTGGCAAGTTAGCTGGCAAGAAATGTGTTAGCAAACCAAGTCACAGACAAAAAAGAAAAAAAGAAAGAAGGAAGTCGTACCAATTGGAGATTCTGGATTCACTCCAGAGTCCCTCCGTTCTTCTTCAGGTGCCTCGACAGGATCCGTCACCACCTCATCGACTGGAACCTCAGGCATCGCCAAGTCTTCTTCTTCTAAAAAAAAAAAGAAAAGTAGAAACAAGAAGCAAATCAGAACATGGAAAAATCCCATGAAAAGAAATGGAAAGAGAAAAAGGAAGAATCATACCTTCACCGATGGTCTCTTCTTCTCGGCTTCTCTTCTCTGGAGGCTCGTCAGCATCCACTGGCACATCCTCATTGATAGTAAGAGGAACTTCCAAGTCAGGAGAGTCCTCATGCTGCCCCTTGCTGCGATGGTGACTCCTCCTCCTCTTACTCCTGCGGGCTCGCTTCTTAGAGGAACCTGCCCCACTGCCAGAGTCAGGTTTCCCACTTGACTCCTCACTGGATGGTCTACTCTTGCCAGTAGACTCCACGGAAGCTTGCCTCTGTGCCGCTTGCATCCAAGCACCAAGTTCGGCTTCCTCCTGTTCTAGCTGCTCTAAAGCCTCATCAGGTATTTCTCGAACAGCTTCAGAACCAATGACGCCCTGGTCACCGAGAAAGCCTATCTTGTGCTTCTCTCCAGAAAGGAAGGCCCAAACTTCCTCTCATCGGACGCCATCCGACTTTCCAACACCCTTTCCAGATGCCAGCTTCACATCAAGCTCCTTTTTGGAAAGCCCCCGATACGCCGAAAAGCTCTCCGCAAACCACTTCGCAAAGCCGGCAGTCCGGGAAGTCAACAACACAGGATAAGAAATCATGGCTGTAGTGTCTTCAGCACTATAGAAAGCCCATGCATTTCTCCCGTCCTGTAAGCCTCCAAAGCGCTTCACCATGCTTGAAGGCGCTCCAACAATGCCTTGAGAGAAGCCCAGCTGCAAAGCAAAGCGAGAGGGTACATACGGCTGGATGTCGACGAAAAGATGTTTACGGTACACCATCGTGCCGACACGTATGCTGAAAAGCCACTTTCTCTCTGCATTCGTCAAGGAATAATGCCTTCCCGACCCTGCCCTGGTAGAGTCTCGGGAGGCACCAAAATCAAAAGCCTTCTTCCGCAACTCCGGAGAAAGCTTCACTGAAGACTGCCCCATCTCGACGTCCCTGAACCGTCGGATCCTCATGCGGGCAAACAAAAGTGATTCGGACACGGCTTTGCCCTTAGCCAGCCGAATCATCAGAGGATCATCATCCTGTGCAGCACCTAGCCGGTGGAAGCCAGGACAGTGGTACACGTACCACGAATAAAAAATGTGGGCTGAAAATACCCTATTCATGGGAAGCCCAAGCCGAACCAAAAAAGCAGCAGCCTGCAGTTCGGTACACAGGTAGGAGTAAAGAGCTGGCACCAAAGCAAGCTGCTCTCCAAACGCCATCTGACAAGCCGGAAAAATACAATGTGGCCTGATGTGCATTCCATCTCCTCCAGCAAAAATAGCCTCACCAAGCCAATAAGTGAGGTAAACAGCGAGATCTCTCCGCAGTGCAATGTCAGGACATATGACGTTTATACTCGCACAGAAATCTCTCAACTCTTCTTGCATGGCCAAGATCTTCTTTGAACTTGGATCCTGAGCTCCGGCTTCTTGGGTCACGCTATCAGAAGACTCCCTGCTATCAAAAAAGTTGGGGAAAGAAGAGCTAGAACTCTTCCAACTGCTGGATCTAACTTTCAAACCCCCCTTCTCCTTCAAAAAATTATAGAAGGCGACAAGCTGAAAGTACAGAAGCCTGAACTCCTCAGACTGTCCCTCAAGGACGCTGTCGAACGGCATAAACTCCTCATAGAGTTTGCCAAGGATGGGCAATCCAGTAATGGCGCTCAGTCCTTCAAAGAAAAACCAATTTCACCATTCGTCACAACGAAGGTATTGGTTTGTGGGAGGAATGATTCCAGCATAGCCATGAAGGCCTCGTCGGAAAAGATCACGGTCTCCCTAAAGGCGCGGACCGCATCAAAAATCCCGGCTTCCTTCAAAACGGCACTACCAATCAGCAGGACGCGATCAGTCCACGACTTCCACTCGGAGTCAGCATTAAAACGGCCGCGAAGTCGAAAAGGCTTTATCCAATTGCTGCCGTCACCGCTGAAAATGCCAAGGCCCACCGGTCTCAAATCAACCGACGGATAATCAGAGCCCTGGTAACCGCTGGATGGCATCAACAGGTCCATGTCAGCAGGCGACTTCTCCGTATATCCAGGAGAACCGCCAACAAAAACCCCGGTCTTGATTACATTTGTCCTTCTCACCCAGCTTGGAGGATCTTCCCTCTTAGAGCACGTGGGGGCAAGGCTCATAATCGAGACGGTGCGATCAAACATCGACCGGGTAGCAACAGTCTTCTTCTCACCATCTGCTGTGAAAGAGAACTGAAAACATCTCCTCTGGTATGTCAGGTCATCAGGGACGGCATCACCAAAGAAGAAGGTAGGCTTGGGTAAAATACTCTGATCTTCCATCATCCATGGACGACCGCTTACCATGATCTTATAGAATTCCTCTCCCTTGAGAGTGATCAGTCGCTGCCTCATCTCATCTCTGTTGAGGGAGTCGCACTCTTCCAGATTTCTCTCAACATACTGGACCCTCTCAAAAGCCTGCTGAACGGCCGGATTAGAAGATCTAGAAGATCGACGAGGTACGCTTGTAGCAGGCTCTTTACCCTTATTCGTTCTAGAGGAACCACCTGAAAAGGATGGAAAATAAAAAGATCAAACATCAAAATGACAGAATCTCGCTAAAAAAAAATCTGGCGAAATTTTGACATGATGACGGGGCAATTCCGAAGAAAGGTAACTATCCCGAAAGAAATAGAAAGCTTGAAGATGGGCTCAACATTGCTGCGAGCTCCGAAACTCCAAACTTTCGAAACCTCAAAGTCTCCGCAAAATCAGGAAGGGCTCAACATCGCTGCGAGCTCCAAGTTCCCAAAATTGCGAAAACTTTCAGGTATGCTATCACATCATGCTACAATTCATTATACATGCATGAACATCTTGGTTTGTGAAAAAAAAATGCATTATCATGATGAGCAAAAAAAAAAAAAGAAGAAAAGAGACTTTCTCAAAAGAAAAAGGAGAAAGAAAAAGAAAAAAAAAAGAAAAAAGAAAAGAAACTTTCTCAAAAAAAAAGAAGGGAAAGAAAACAAAAAAAAAAAGGATGGCCCACAGGCCACGTGGCCGTACGGCCAGATCCGTACGGATCTGTCCGTACGGCCCACAAAAAAAAAGACACATGCAAAAAAAAAAAAAAACAGAGAGAAAAGAAGAAAGCAAAAAAAAAAAAACACGTGTAAAAAAAAAAGGAAAACACGTGGAGAAAAAGAAAAAGAAAAGAAAAAGAAAGAAACAAAAAAAAAAGAAAGAAAAACTTTTTATTTTTCCTACAATGGAGTTTTCTTGAAAAAGGGAACTTACTTGAAGCCATTGATGGAGAATAAGAAGAAAAGTCTTGAAGATCTTGAAGAAGAAGAACTCTTGGTCTTGAAGCCCTCTTGAGATTATTGCAAAAGAAAGTAATAAGAGCAAGAGATCCAACCTCCTCCTTGCTTTTATAGAAAAGAGCAAACCAAAGAAGGAAAGAAGAAAAAGGTAAGTGTTAATAATTAGTAACCTTACCAAGAGAAAGAAATTAGAAAGATTCTTTCCCAAAAGAAAGATATCTTGAAGGATTTTCTCCCAAAAAGAAATCAATGAGAGATTTTCTCCCAATGGATAGGATCAATGAAGGATTCTTTCCCAAAAGAAAGATATCTTGAGATATCCTATCCCAAAATAAAGGGAATATGAGAGATTCTCTCCAAGTAAAGATATTCTTAGATATTATCTATCCAAATGAGATATTTTTGGATATTCTTTACAAAAATGACACCATATGAGATCTAAGCCATTTCAAAAGCTTAAGGTCCCATGGGTTAGCCCATATGAGCCAGGTTTGACCACCTAGGCACATATATATAAAAAAAAAAAAAAAAATTTGGGCTTTTAGTCAAAGAGAAATCCCTCTTACCAAGAGCATACAAAAATGGTTCCATGCCTCTTTTGAGTTGATTGGACCATACAAAGAA
The DNA here is from genome assembly GCA_012931725.1 of Litsea cubeba. Lineage (NCBI taxonomy): Eukaryota > Viridiplantae > Streptophyta > Magnoliopsida > Laurales > Lauraceae > Litsea > Litsea cubeba. The sequence continues at coordinate 6,631,688 of CM022946.1, read as the reverse complement.
AATTCCAAGCCCCATGAGCTTCCAAAAATCAAACCATCCAGCCTCATATACCAAATTGAGACAAAATCTTGAAATTGACATTCCACAAAAATCAAACCAAATCCCGGTCCCCTAACTTGCCACATACAGCTTGTTGGGTCACAAGACCAAAATCAAAAACCAAAACCTGATCCCCCAACTTGCCACATATAGCCTGTTAGGTCATAAGATCAAAACCAAAATTGATTCCCCAACATTCCACATACAGCTTGTTGGGTCACACGATCAAAACAAAACCCGACCCCCTAACCTGCCACATATAGCCTGTTAGGTCACAAGGTCAAAACCCAAATCCACATCCCTAATGTCATCTTCAAAACTTTGCCTCGAGATGGTACGTGATCCCTTTCACTACCATAAAATTCCCCTGGAAGCTCAAAAGGCTACAAATACCAAAAAGAAAGACTGCTCAAAGACTCTTGGTCAAGTCACAGGCTCTCCTTCAAAAATCTCTTCGAGGCACATCGACTACAAAAGTTAAGCAACTCGTCGCTGTACCTCGAGGGGGCATTTGTTGACACCAAAAATGTCACTTTGCCTCTTCAAGATCCAAAGAGCTACATGAAGTCGCAACCTGCCATAAATAGGCAATGCTACTTCCAAAAAATCAAATCTTGTCAGAATCAAACAAAAACTGTAAGATCCTTCAAGACAGCCAAAAGAGGAGTACACAAGAAGTTTCGGGCCATTTCAAAATCATTTGGCCTAACTTCGCTTCTCCGACAGCCAAAAAGGAGCTCTCGGCGGCGAAAACATCGGAGACACCAAATCTTCGATCAGAGCCGATGGATGGTCTCAAAATACATCCAAAAGGCTTCACGTCAAGTTCCAAGTCAAACCGAGAACGTTTGACCCTACATCAACCCTTGAACAGCTAAATCAGGCCTCTCGGCGGCGAAGCTCCCCGGGACCATGGTTTCCAAGACAGAGCCTATGGATCATCTTAAAATGACTCCAATAGGTTCCCTGTAAAATTTCAAGTCAATCGGACATCGGTTGACCGCACATCAAACGCGACATCTTCATCGCGACAAAAGCGAGTCTATGGTGATAGGACCCCAAACGGCTTCAAAAACTTAAAACAAAAGCCTATGGTTGGTCTTATTTTTTCTCAGGAGGCTTCACACCAAATTTCAGGTCATTCCGACATCGTTTGACCCAGTTTCAGCTTCTGACGGAAAATCGGCAGCTCTACGCGACAAAGTCTTCGGCTTTCTCAGGAAATTGGAAACTTTGCAAAATAAAATGCAAGGATTCTCATCAGGTTTCCTACAGGGAAATCAGGCCAATAAATGGTTAAAAATGTCAAGGAAAAATACAGAAGAAAAAAGAATCGAAAAAACAGCAAAAACGGACACAAAACGGACAAAAAGGGGGAAAAACCCCCAGGGTCGCCGGCGACCCTGGAGCCCGGCGTCGCCGGGAAGGCCCCGGAAACCCCGGTTTTCGCCGTTTTTTCGCGATTCGAAGCACCCAGCCTTTGGTATTTTCCAAAATTCATGCTTTTGAGACACCAAATCCTCTGACATCCGTCCAAAACACAGTTCAAACATCAAGAGTATCGAAAACAATATTGATCGCCACCCGGTCAACAAAAAAAGTGTGTTTTCTACCCAACCGATCGAGAAATCGACAGGACAGATGGCACTGACCCGCTGTTGGCAACAAACACCTGAAATTACATGGTCATCTGATGTCGATCTACATGAAGATCCATCGATGATCATCGCCAGAAGAATCCCAAAAGATGCGGCACGGCCCGCGACTCTTCAACTGCTCGGCGACCACTTAATGCGATTAATTGACTAGCTTTATTACAGTCATTAATCCATTTCTTTGGACGGACCAATCAGAAGCAAGCATCCGGGAGTTACAAGTCAAGAGATTCATGGCATTTAACCCATGAAACTCCTCCCATCATGGCGATTAAAGGCGATTAAATGCCCTCAATCTCCTCCGGCCAATCAGAAGCCAAGAAAAAGGAGTTACAAAATAAAGAATTCAATTTGTAACTCCTCCCTTTATGTAGCTTTATGACAATTAAAGCTCATAAACCCTCCTAAATGGCTACCTAAAAGCCTATAAATAGGAGAGCTCACCAAGAAGAAAGGGATCATCACAAAAAGCAGACACACAGACAATAGACTGCAGAAAATCCGGAAACTCAGACAGAAAGAGGCATCAGAAATCTAAGAGAGAAAACTCTGCGGAAATCCTACACCGACCACCGCTACAAGGTGACAAAAGTCTCTTGGGGGGTACCCCCCCCCCCAAGGTCCTTGCCTTCTCCTTCTGCCTCCAATGGCTTAGATGTGGCTTTTCAGCCCGTCTACTCGGTTTTTTATTGGACATAGGACCTCCTTTTGGTCTTTGTTCTCTAAAAGCCTGAGGTTTTAGTCAAGCCAAGCGAATCAATAGCATCCTCTGTTCTCATCTGCATGGATGATAGCGAAGCCCACATATGGCTTGCGACCGTCAATCTAAACGGGTCCTCCACAATCTCCTGAGAAGTTAGATCCTCCTTTTCTCGCTTTTCATTGTAGTTTGTATTTTTTTAAAAGAGACAAAAATCACAACTCTTGTCTTTCATTATTGATAAGGATTGTAAATCGGCTATAAATGCCAAAATCGGCTATAAACGCCAAAAATCGGCTATAAACGCCAAAATCGGCTATAAATGCCAAAAAAATCGCCTTTCACGGCAAATCAAGAAAATGTCTCTTTTCTTAAATATATGTGCAATGGAAAACTTGAAAGAAGTTGATTTCTTTTTTACTTGCGAAGGTTGATCTCCGGATCACCACTTGCAATTCCAAGTAAAATAGAAAATCTGGCACACCCACAAAAAAAAAAAGAAATGTTGATGCACGCCCCTTGCCCCCCGGTTACGAAAGGGTCGGACTCGACGGACTCCCACGTCCGCCGACCTCGGTAGAACCAGGCAGGAGCGCGGTCCATCAAGCTGGCTCCACCCGGTACTCAGCGATGGCTGGATTCAACACTAGCCGAACTCAATGTTCTGCCGAGCGTAATGCTCAGGTTGAGATCCGCGTTTTAGCCGAGCTCAGTGTTTAGGCCGAGCTCAGTGTCTAGGCCGAGTTCAGTGTTATGGCCGAGCTCAGTGTTATGGCCGAGCTTAGTGTTTTACCGAGCTCAGTGCCAGACCGGGCTCCGTGCTTAGCCGAGCTCAGCGTTTAACCGAGCTAAGAGCTTGACCGACCTCAATGCCTGGCCCGAGCTCAATGCTTTACCGAACTCAGCTGGGTGACCGAACCGAGCGAGGCACTTTGCCGAGCTGAGCTGGGTGACCGAGCTGAGTGTTCAATTGAGCTCTAGTGCTTAGCCAAACTCCGAGATGGATTTTGAAAAGGCCGGATTCCAACAAGGGAGACTAGAACCTGGGACATTCCCTTTAGCCAGAATTCTTAGTGTGCACGGCCAACTACCCTGGCCAGGGGGTTAGCCGAACTCACAGGAAGTCCTGGACAATCAGGCTTTGCCTGCAGGGTGTTCACTTCTCTGATCCCAGTGTGCCGAGCTGACCGCCCAGGCCAGGAGGTCGGCTGAGCACACTGTATACAATAACACTTCCCAGATTCTAATTTCTATTGTTGTAATCATATGTAAGACCCATCGACTATCCAAATAGACTTCCATCACTGTGCCAACCACGAGTCGATGGTGTGGCTCAACCTTGACTCGTGTGGTCCACTAATTAAGGTCCAGGTTATGTAATCCAAGATGATTCGACCTTTATACTTTACCAAGTGATGCACATAACTTCTAAGCACCAAACATAGTATTCTTTAGCATCTGTGGTTTCACTTAAAGATCGAATTACCTGAGATAGACCTGAATCTGAAGTGGATCATTTACTTAGGTTGGACTGTTGATATCTCCCATTGATCCTTGTATTTAGAAATTCATCTCCCTTATATTATTACTATCACTCTATTGTCCTTATTATTGCTTATACCTGTTAATTAAATGGAAAATGAAGGACCCGAACTTAGGACTACTTAGAGGTGACCCGGTAATATGATTGGGTGAACATTGACTCGTGTCTGTGGCTAGGCGGGCCCTTTTATGGCCTAAGTTTGGATGTGAATTACCCTAGACTAGAGAGGTTAGATTGTATGGGCTTGTGACCCATTATGGATGTAAATGGATCATATATTATTGTATCTCATATGGACTGTTATAGACTAGGTCATGTATTTGGTGGGCCTTGGTATGGATCCATTGACTGGACTTGGACCTGGATTATGATCCCTGGATGCTTGGACCTCTTAGGGACTTTGTTAGGACCTTGTTCACGCAAGGCAAAGCCTAGACAGACACAGACCTTTATTGTTTCCTGAGTCTACATAAACATTCACTCAGTTGATCTAAGCTCAGCCAGTTGGACTGATCATCACTGGTAGGAGCTATTGAGAGTGTTGTGTGGCTGTCATGATGAGCATTGTTGGAGACGGACGATGCGATACCGAGTCCGGTCTCAGTGTGTGTTGATGGATGATGTTATTTGCAGGGCTAGATAATCCCCAGCACTGTGAGATTTTCCCCGCCGCGACTGTGTTCAGTATGGGAGGGCCACGGCATAATATCCCGCGGTATCCAGCTTGTGTGAGTGTGCCATTTTATGTAGGTTTATTATATTATGTTTATCTTGATTCTATTTGTTTATCTTGCTCAACTGCCTAGGATCTGTACCATTGCTATTCTCCTAACTTTATTACTATTTGTAACGCCCCACCCTACATGCATGCGTGATATTGTCCGCTTTGGCCCACTGGCCTCACGGTTTTGTTTCTGATGGGCCTCAACCCATCAAAAGGTCTCATGCAAGGTAAGGGTGTGAGATTTACATATAATCCCAATCACTTTCCTCTCTATAGTCGATGTGGGACTCTAGGGCGTCACATTCCACCCCCCTTAAGACTGCACGTCCCTGTGCAGTAGCCTGCCAGCCCCTGTAGCCTGCCAGCCCTCTTGGCCCGCCCACATGGAAACCCGCCCACTTGCACCAGACCACGGCAGGGGACCCACACTCGAACTAGTCGAGAGTCGGCTCTGATACCATTTGTAACGCCCCACCCTATACGCATGCATGATATTGTCCGCTTTAGCCCACTGCCCTCACGGTTTTGTTTCTGATGGGCCTTAACCCATCAATAGGCCTCATGCAAGGTAAGGGTGTGAGGTTTACATATAACCCCAATCACTTTCCTCTCTATAGTCGATGTGGGACTCCAGGGCATCACATCCAGCGGCTACGTCCCATCAGGGTATGGCTCCAGGCCAGGCTCGATGGGACTAGGCTCAAAAGTTAAGCAGGGTAAAGCCCGATTAGACCAGCATTTAATGCATAATGGGCTAATCAGACTGTCATTTAATGTATAGTGGGCTGATGTGACAGCACCCCTGGGAGTGCTAAGACGTCATCATGAGCCCCACCGTGCAACACAGCTTCCTCCTCTATAAATAGAGGAGCCATTTCCATCACAGGTACAGACAATCACAACCTGAGACCTGTTACTCTGTCTCTCTTCTTCCTCATATCCATCCTACTGTTTAGTACTCATACTGACCTAGGCATCGGAGAGCCTTGTGTTGCCCACAACCAGTGTCCTCTGACTGTTTCATCTTCTCCCCTTTCAGGTTTCCAGGCCACTCTCCATCATTAAAGGAGCGTCAAGCTCATCCTAATCCTCATTACAAAGTCCGTAATATTTAGGCACTTACAATCCCCACAAAAGTTCTTGCCCCCATCAAAATCAACCTTTTATATTATGAACAGTTGATAGTTGTTCTCAACCATCGTGTCAATAATAATGCTATAATTTGATGAGTGTGCCAACTTATAGCTGTAAAAAAGTGTGAGCCATTAGCAGAGTCCAAAGAAAGCTAGATGAGCTCTCTCTTTATGTCTCTATCTATCCATATATAGCCTAGGCTGAAATAGTATTAGTCTCACAAATCAAAGTTGATTATTTTTTGCTTGATGGAACTGAAAAATTCAGTTCTGATTGGATTTATCTTGATTTTGGAGACGATCATCATGCAAAAAAAAAAAAAAACAATGATAATCAACTTTGATTTATGGGATGAGCACTGTCTCAGCTTAAAATAAGCTAAGCTGGCCCCTATATATATATATATATATAGAGAGAGAGAGAAAGAGAAATTCTCAAAAACGCCTCTTTTTATGCCCCTCTATTTTTTTGTCATAAGGCCCATGTTGTTTCAATCAAGTCTTTTCACACACTACCCGCCAATGAATAGTTGCAAGTCCAAGTTTGACATTCATAAAACTTTTCCTCGCCGTTGGATTGAAATTACAATAAAATGATGTCTCTAAACCATTAAATTTTTGGGCCATGGATCAAAAGGTTAGGATTATTTTATGGACTCAAGATTTTAGCATGTAGGTAGGCCTCATATGGATCTTTCCATCCAACAAACTTCCATGATCATCATGCATCTCAATGAACCAAACTAGGAGAGGCATTTTTTTCTAAAAAAATGCTCAGACGCTGTGTAGCACTCCCATATATACATATATGGAAGGGATAGGAAATATTTTTGTTTTCAAATGGTAAAAGGCGCAGAAAATGGGTCATCGCACCCATCGCACGTTCATTTCATCGTACCTAATCAGCTCCCACTTTAAAAACGCCCCCTTTTGCACCTCCCTCTTTAATTATTTTTTTATCATCGGGGTTATGTTGTTTCAATCAAGTCTTTTCACACACAACCCACCAATGAATAGTCACAAATCGAAGTTTTACATTCATACAACTTTTCCTCACCCATTCTCTCTTCGTCTCTTTCCAAATCCACCCAATGCCTCACTGCCTCTCCTAAGTGCCTTTCTAGCCCATCTCAGTTTTCCTCTCCCGCGAAAAAAGAACGTGGACTTTGAGAAATTCTATTTGCACTATGAAAATAACTGAGCACACCCACTTTTCTAAAAAAAAAAACTTATTACCAAAATGCCTATGTGTGAAACGACAAAAATACCCATAAGTTTCATCTTCTCTGCAAGTGCACGACTGTGGAACTCCGTGCATATCTCATGTGCACGTCTGTGAGATGCAGTGCACCCCACCAGCGAGCTATACACGTTAAGAAAGAGGAGAAGATGATCGCCAGTGATGGTGGGGCAAAGAGGGGAGCTTGTTGGTGATGGGGCGGCCGTCGGGGTTCAGTCGCAGCAAGTGGGAGGGGAAGAGAAGTGGAGAAGAGAGGGGAGCTCATCGGAGGGAGAAGAGAGGGGAGCTTGCCGATGATGGTGGGACAGAGAGGGGAGCTCGCCAGAGGGAGAGATGGTCTCTAGTGATGGGGCGGTCGTCGGGGTTCTACCGCAGCAGGTGGGAGGAGAAGATAAGAGGAGAGGAGAAGATGGGTGTTTTGGGTATTATTGGGGGTGGGCTCCGCAAGAATGGCCTTTTTATTTGAGTCATGCTATTGGCACCCAGCTTTTTTCTTTTCACCCACACACATTTAAAAAAAAAACCTATGAAATTACCTTGGTGCCCACCCTCTTCCTTTCTCTCCCCCCACCTCCCCCTTGCACCTCCGGCTCCGACCAGGATCGGCGCCGGCCGGCCAATCACTCCCTTCCTCCCCTTCTCTCTCCTTCCCTTCCTCCCTCTCCTCCCTCCTCACTGTTTTCTCCCTCCCTCCCTCTCTCCCTTCCCCTCCCCCACTGTTTTCTCTCTTTCCTCCTCCCTTTCTCTCCCCCCACCTTGCCCTTCACCTGCGGCTCCGCCTGGACCGGCGAGCGCCAGCGGACCCTTTCCTCTCCCCCCTCTCCGCGTACACGTGTTTTTGCATGCCTGGGTACCCCATCACCGCCACCGTCTAGATCCGGCGCCGATAGGGGAAAGGAATGGAGAAGAAGAGACGGGGAGAAGGGAGAGAGATGGGGAGGGAGAGACCGGGAGAAGGGGGAGAGAATAGTGGGGGAGGGAGAGAGTGGGAGAGAGGATCCGCCGGCTCTCGCCGGTCCAGGCGGAGCGCAGGTGAAGGGGAAGGAGGGGGGAAAGAAAGGGAGGAGGAAAGAGAGAACAGTGGGGGAGGGGAGGGAGAGGGAGGAAGGGAAAGAGAGGGAGGGAGAGAGAAAACAGTGGGGAGGGAGGGAGGGAGGGGGAGTTGGCCGGCGCCGATCCTCGCCGGAGCCACCGGAGGTGAAAGGGGGAGGTGGGGAGAGAGAAAGGAAGAGGGTGGGCACCAAGGTAATTTTAAAGGTTTTTTTTTTTCAAAAATTTGTGTGGGTGAAAAGAAGAATCTTGTGTGCCAATAGCAGGACTCTTTTATTTTCTTGTTGTGGTGAGCTCAGAAAGTGAGTGTGCTCAGCAAAACACATAGGTACAAATAGAATTTCCCTTGGACTTTAATCCTTTAAACTTTGAGAGAGTTTCATACGAGAAACAGGATAGAGAACGAAGGGAGAGAACGAAGAGGAAAGAAGACGAAGATCCAAGGGCAAGGATGGACACCCTGGATGCAGAAGATGATGATGGAGAATTGGAGATTTAGTGGAAGGAAGATGAATTCTTCAAAGTTATACCAAGCTATATCTCTCATGTCTATATATAGCCCTCAGGCTAATGGGTGATAAGATCTCTATTCAAATTCGAATTGAGAGATGATTATGATCAATCTCTCTCAATTTGAATTTGGATGTAGATATGATAAAGAGATAGAGAGTTGGATAAACTTCAAGCTATCCTTATCCATATCACCATGAGGCTCCTTGTGAGGGGTGTATCTTTGTGAGTGGGGTCCATCCACAAATGCCAACATCTCCCACTCGCACCGAACAAGATTCATTCCATTTGATCACTAATTTCCATCATCAAATTCTAAAAAGTAAAAATGGACCTGAAGAGTGGGACCTCCACTATGCCTATTCACGGAGAGAATGTACACTAAGTCGCCATCTGACTAGAATACACCAATTCACCAACACATCAGTCTTCCCTAGACACTCGCATGACCACACCGGATTGGATGTTGACTCATACCCTTGAGTCGTGTTCAACCCACATGCGTGCTTATTCAACTTATCGAGTAAAACCTTTTACAAACATTTCTTTTTATAAAATAACATATTTATACATATATATAATTTAAAAAATTGTTTGTCTTAAAATTTTCAAAATACTCGATATAGCCCGGGCTGATAAGTATCATAAGCACGTATAAACTAGAGTGTGATGTCAAGAGGTCTTCCCATGGACTTACGATGGTCAAAATCAACCAAGCAGCTTTCCTAGCACGGCGGCTCGTAGGCTCCAATGTTGCCGTGGCACAACCACAGCTAAAGTAGCATCACCAATCTCATCTTTCCAACGTAGAGGTTGGTATAAGGGCACAAGAGCCTCAAGAATTGGTTCACACAATTGTTAAAGTATAAAGGCCCAACCCACTTGTATGATAATAGGCCCAGCTCACTAGGCCCATCCCTTGTATTTATGGGATCTAGTCAGAGAGATAAGATTGTATATTCTAGGATAAGATTGTATATCTCTTGTATTTATGGGATCTAGTCAGAGAGATAAGATTGTATATTCTAGGATAATATTGTATATTCTAGGATATAGTTTCCTGTTTTAGAGATCTAATTAGATCTTTAATTTCATGATTTATAGCAACTTGTAGCCTAATCTTAGGATTGTAATATCTATATAAAGAAGAGTAAATCAAAGGATACGGCAATGCATTTTGGAGAACATTTTCTCAATATTCATTCTCTACTACATTTGTGAAAGACTATCATGGTATCAGAGCTTTTGATCTCTTCTGTATGATCAATTCTCTCTTGGTTTCTTTCTTTGATTGTGCATTCTGAGATTAGATCTCAGAATCCTTGATTCATCAGAGTCTTCTAGTTCAGAGTCTTGAAGCAATTTCGTCAGTATCTTGGAGCAGCTCATCTTGAGCCTACTTCCGATCAACACAGCAGCATCAAAGAAGGCTACTGCCTTGATCGACTGGTCTTCAAAGGATTTTTGAATATCTTTCTGGATTTTTTCTTCATCGGATCAGGTGTTGTTCACTCCTTTCTTCCTCTAGCACTTTTGACGATATTTCCTCCCACAGGTTTCATCTCAGCCGTCCAATTTTGTGGATATTTCTCCAAATCCAATCAAACTTGGACCAAAGGAAGCAATTTTTGATCTACTCCAGGATATTGTCCTCTGATCTGTGATTGGATCACGTTGTGGGGCCGTCTGGGGCTGTTTTTCTATATTTTTTTCCTACTGAGTTAGTAGTTCATCTACGTAACATTTGCTTCTGAGATTGCCTGGTGCTACAGTGCTTTGCTATTTTTTGGTTCCTATTTTGCACTCTCTGGTTGTTTTTCTTCTAGTAGTTGGATCACTCTTTGCACTAATAATTATGGAGAAAGGCGATATAAAATTGATCAAGTTTAATGGTAAAAACTATACCACTTGGGCTTTTCAATTTCAAATTTACCTTAGGGGTAAAGAAGTCTGGGGACATATTGATGATTCAGATCCCAAACCTACTGATGATAAGCTTCTAGCTCAATGGGAAGTTAAAGATTGGCAGATCATGACCAGGATTTTAGGATCTGTTGAGGCCCAATTTATCCTGAATCTTCGACCATATAAGACTGCTAAAGAAATGTGGCTCTATTTAAAGAAGATTTATTTGCAAGAAAATTCTGCTCGAAGGTTTCATTTAGAACATGAAATCTCTCAGTTTGTTCAAGGAACCTTGTCGATCCAGGATTACTACTCTCAATTTACAAGTCTGTGGACTGATTACGCAGAGATTATTTATGCTGACATTCCAGCTTCCTCCGTATCCTCTATCCAAGAGATACACCAAACCAGTCAGCGGGATCAGTTTCTGATGAAGTTATGGCCCCAATTTGAAAATGTTCGCTCCAACCTACTGAGCAGGGTTCCATCCCCTTCACTCGAATCATGTTTGGGCGAACTCCTTAGAGAGGAACAGCGCTTGGTGACTCAGACAGCGCTTACAAATATTACTCCTCAGGCTGCTCCTATTGATGTTGCTTATATAGCTCGAGGTAAGCCTCAAGCTCGGGACATGAGCAAGGTAAAATGTTTTTGCTGCCACAAACTCGGTCATGTTTCCACTCAGTGCGACCAGAAGTTTTGTTCCTACTGCAAAACCAAAGGTCATGTCCTTCCGGAATGCCGAACTAGACCTCAGAATAGGGCACAGCAACAGCGAGCCTATTCTGCACATCTTTCTGAAGCTTCTTCATCAGTCATGCCTGCACCACCTGCTGCCACTTCTTCTTCTACCCTCACTCCTGAAATGGTTCAGCAAATGATCATAAATGCTTTCTCTGCACTTGGCTTATCAGGTAAATCAAAATCTTCAGTATCCACCTGGTATATTGATTCAGGGGGGGCCTCCAATCACATGACACACTCTCCTGCCAATATGACTCATATTCGAGAGTACGATGGAGACCTCTGCATCAATACTGTTGATGGTGGCAGTGTTCCCATTTCTACTGTTGGCCAGGTTCCTCACTCCTTACCCTTACATAATGTTTTTCTTTCCCCTCGCTTAACAACAAATTTGTTATCAGTTGGTCAACTTGTTGATAGTAATTGCTCCGTCCTTTTTTCTACCTCTGGTTGTGTTGTGCAGGATCAAGTATCGGGGAAGGTGCTAGCGAAGGGCCCTAAGCAGGGACGACTGTTTCCTATCCAGATTTCGTTACAAGAAAAGCTTCCTTCAGAGTCTGCTTTGTTTTCCCATTTTAGTCATAATAAATGCCAATTGTGGCATAGTCGTTTAGGACATCCTAATTCCAAAACTTTGATGTTTTTATTAAATTCTGGTTTGATTAATGAAAATAAAGTTTCTTTTAAGGATGTTTCTTTTAATTGTGCTAGCTGTAAGATGGGGAAAGGGAAAACCCTTCCTTTTCCTCTTCATGATTCTTTAGCAATGAAATGTTTTGATATTATTCATAGTGATGTCTGGGGTATTGCACCTGCTATTTCTCATTCTCATTATAAATATTTTGTGACATTCATTGATGATTATAGTCGGTTTACTTGGATTTATTTTTTGCATGCTAAGTCTGATGTTTTCTCAGTTTTTTAAGGTTTTCTTATCTCATGTTGAAAATCAATTTTCTACTTCTATTAAGATTCTTAGGTCTGATTCAGGGGGAGAGTACATTTCTAATGAATTCCAAACATTTTTGCAATCCAAAGGCATTATCTCTCAGCGATCTTGTCCTTACACTCCCCAACAAAATGGTGTCTCTGAACGGAAAAACCGACATCTCTTGGATATTGCTCGTTCACTTTTGTTAGCATCTTCGGTTCCCACTAGGTTTTGGCCCGAAGCCCTCTCAACCGCTGTGCATGTTATAAATCGTCTACCTTCTTCTCGGTTAGACAACCAGACACCGTTTTTTAGACTTTTTCAAAAGAATCCTCTTTATGATCATCTTCGTCCTTTTGGTTGTATTTGTTTTGTTCTTCTTCCTCCCACTAAACGTACTAAGTTAACAGCTCAATCCTCAGTCTGTGCCATTCTTGGTTATGCTCTTAATCAAAAAGGCTATCTGTGCTATGATTCTACAGCCAAAAGAATTCAGGTGTCTCGCAATGTCGTGTTTTTTGAAAATCAATATTTATTTCCACGGCATGGCGATTCAAATGAATCTGTCTCATTTTCCTTTTTACCATCATTTTCAGATGCAATACCTCCACCTGTTACTCGTTTTAAGCCAAATTTTGTGTATAAACGATGGGATGTTCTAGCTGAACCTGCCTCTAGGTCTCTTGCTACGCCGAACCTACCTACACCTGATCCTGCACCTAATCAACCTCCAGCGTCTCTTGCTCTTCGTCGATCCACACGCCACATCAAGCCACCTGATCGTTATGGCTTTACTCATGCTTCATTATTAACCACTTTGTCTTCCATTTCTATCCCTAACTCATACTCTCAGGCAGTGCAGCATGATTGTTGGATACAAGCCATTCAGGAAGAACTTATTGCTCTTCAAACTAATCATACATGGGACATTGTTCCCTGTCCTTCCTCTGTCAAACCCATTGGCTGCAAATGGGTATACTCGGTGAAATTGAAGCATGATGGATCCTTGGATCGCTACAAAGCCCGTCTAGTTGCACTTGGAAACAGGCAGGAGTATGGTATCGACTATGAGGAGACTTTTGCTCCAGTGGCCAAAATGACAACTGTACGTACAGTTCTTGCAATAGCTGCCTCTAGGTCGTGGCCTCTCTATCAGATGGATGTGAAGAATGCATTTCTTCATGGGGATCTTAAAGAAGAAGTCTATATGCGTCTCCCTCATGGAATTCCTTCTTCTTCCAAAACCGATGTTGCTCGGTTAAGACGCTCCTTATATGGCCTTAAACAGGCGCCTCGGGCCTGGTTCGACAAGTTCCGGACCACACTACTTCAGCTTTCTTTTATACAGAGCCCGTATGATCCTTCTATGTTCACACTTCATTCATCAAAAGGATCCACAATTCTCCTTGTATATGTTGATGATATAATTATTACTGGACCTCACAGTGATATGATTCAACAGATACAAGCCTCTCTGCAAGAAAAATTTCATATGAAGGATTTGGGACCTTTGAATTATTTCTTAGGGTTGGAAGTTCATCAATCTAAGAAAGGCTTGTTTCTTCATCAGCACAAATATGCTACTGACCTAGTGGATCTCGCCGATCTCGGTGATTCTAGTCCAGTAGACACCCTGTTGGAAGTAAATGCCAAGCTTCGACAGCAAGATGGTGATCTTCTTTCTGATCCTACATTCTATCGACGTTTGGTTGGTAGTCTTGTCTACTTAACAATTACTCGACCAGATCTCTCTTATGCTGTTAATTTGGTCAGTCAGTTTATGATAGCCCCGCGGCATCATCATTTGGCGGCAGTCAAACAGATTATTCGATATATCCTTGGTACCTCTACCCGTGGATTATTTTTTCCAGTTGGCACACCACTTACGCTCACTGCTTATTCTGACGCAGATTGGGCCGGATGTCCGGACACGAGCCACTCTACCACAGGATGGTGTGTTTACTTGGGGGAAGCATTGATCTCTTGGAAATGTAAAAAGCAAGATAAAGTCTCCAAATCTTCCACCGAATCAGAATATCGGGCCATGTCTTCCACTTGTTCTGAGATCCTATGGCTACGTGGGTTGCTCTCCGAGCTCGGATTCTCCCAGCATCAACCTACTCCTCTTCATGCTGACAACACAAGTGCCATTCGGATCACTGAAAATCCTGTGTTTCATGAGTGGACCAAGCATATTGAAGTGGACTGTCACTTCATTCGGGATGAGTATGATCGTAAAGTCATTACTCTTCCTCATATTTCCACTGAGTTCCAGCTTGCTGATATCTTCATCAAGGGTCTTCCACGGCCGCGTCATGAATTCCTAGTTCGCAAATTGTTGCTCGTTGATTCTCCGCATCAATTTGACGGGGGGTGTTAAAGTATAAAGGCCCAACCCACTTGTATGATAATAGGCCCAGCTCACTAGGCCCATCCCTTGTATTTATGGGATCTAGTCAGAAAGATAAGATTGTATATTCTAGGATAAGATTGTATATCTCTTGTATTTATGGGATCTAGTCAGAGAGATAAGATTGTATATTCTAGGATATAGTTTCCTGTTTTAGAGATCTAATTAGATCTTTAATTTCATGATTTATAGCAACTTGTAGCCTAATCTTAGGATTGTAATATCTATATAAAGAAGAGTAAATCAAAGGATACGGCAATGCATTTTGGAGAACATTTTCTTAATATTCATTCTCTACTACATTTGTGAAAGACTATCAACAATAACCAACTCCAAGCTCAAGAGTCACCTACGGGACTAACACTCGCACAACAAACAAGATTTCTAAGGTATTATCCCGTTGCTCGTAGGTAGGTCCTTAAACACGCATGTCTGTAGACACGCGTCGCAGTGTGAAAATGCATTAGCTCTATAACAGAGCCCATACTAACATTGCACCGATTCACTACTGCGCAAGCTGATCGTCACAAACACAACCACGCTTGGTTTCTAAAACAGGCTATCGGACTTATTAGGGTGTGATTTGTCCGACGACTAATGCTAAGTCTCATTCAGTCTTGTGATCCACATCACCCCAATGCACACAAGACTGAGTCGGCGTTCCATACATCTGTATGCACCAATAAGATCCATATTGGCTTAATCAGCATATCATACAAATGCATGCACCTCATCCTATCAGTCACTAAGACATCAAGGGCGGTCTTTATCCGTGCGAGTGGATGACCTCACCTGTTTGGTGCCACGTGTGCATCCAATATACACGCTTATTGTGTATGTTGCCAATGTAAAGTATATGCACATGTATGAATGAAAGGAATATAACACGCATATAACCACAAAAAAACTTTTATTGTAACAAGTCCAATACACTCCCACAAAAAAAAAGGATTACATATATTGCATTCCCATACGCCTTACATGAATAGTGAATAGATCTCGCACCAAGGGTTTGGTCATCGGGTCAGCAATCATTTCCAAAGATGGCACATGAGATATTGCTATTTCTTTTGCTTCTATTTGTTCACGGATAAAATGCCACTTTCGTTTGATATGTTTTGCCCTCTGATGAAACTGGGGGTCCTTTGCCAAGCATATGGAGTTGTACTATCTGTTCTCAATGGAATGGGATCACGAGCAATGGATACTAGTCCCAAATCCAACAGAAAACGGCGAATCCATACAGCCTCCATGGCCGCTAGTGCGCAAGCAACATATTCGGCCTCAGTGGTCGACATGACTGTACACTCATGCTTCTTACTGGACCATGAAATGGCTCTCCCGCCCAATAAGAACACATATCCCGATGTGGATTTGCCGTCGTCGGGATCATCCGAAAAAGATGAGTCACTGTATGCTAATAAACTCAAGCCACCACCGTGATAGCAAAGCATCATATCTTTGGTGCCCTTTAAATATCGGAAGATTCGTTTGACGGCATTCCAATGAGCAATACCAGGGTTACTTTGAAATCGACTAACCAACCCAATCACATAGCAAATATCGGGGCGTGTGCACAACATAGCATACATTAAACTTCCTACAGCGATGGCATAGGGTATGGAAGCCATTCTTTTTGTTTCAACATCGGTTTGAGGACATTGCATTACACTTAATTTACAACCATTATCAAGCGGGGTCTCAACGGGACTAGCACTGGCCATTCTAAATTTCTCTAGAATTTTCTCAATGTAAGTTGTTTGGGACAAGCCAAGAATGCATTTTGAACGATTCCGCGTAATTTTAACCCCTAAAATGAATTCAGCCTCACCCAAATCTTTCATTTCAAAAACAGTTGACAACCAAGCTTTGGTCTCAAGTAAAAAAACCAATATCATTACAAGCCAAAAGAATATCATCAACGTAAAGAGATAGCAACACAAATTTATGTTTAGATCGCTTAATGTAAACACAATGATCTTCGTAACACATGGAGAAACCATTTGACAGGATTGTATTATGGAACTTTTTGTACCATTGTCTCGAGGATTGTTTAAGGCCATAGATAGATTTCTGGAGTTTACAAACTTTATCCTCATGGCCTTTTTCCACATATCCTATTGATTGTTTCATGTATATTTCCTCCTCAAGATCACCGTTTAAAAAAGCGGTCTTAACATCCATCTGGTGTAATTCTAAATCCATGTGGGCCACAATAGATAAGATCATGCGGTCAAAAGAAAATCTCACCACAGGGGAGAAAGTTTCTTCATAATCCACACCTTCTTTCTGTGTGAACCCCTTAGCCACAAGCCTAGCTTTAAATTTGTCAATGGAACCGTCGGCTTTTCGCTTAATTTTCAAAACCCATTTATTTGTAATGGCTTTCCTATCCTTGGGAAGATCCACAAGATCCCATACATGGTTCTTACGCATAGAGCTTATCTCATCATTCATCGCGAGCATCTATTCCTTCGAGTTTACTGATTCCATTGCTTCTTTGTAAGAACGTGGTTCGTCGTCATCAGTTATAATGTGTGCATAAGAAGTTCCCTCAATTCCAAAAAACTTCTTTGGAATCAATCCACGAGAAGAACGACGAAGGGCATCATGATCACTCCCACTTGCTTGTGACTCCATAGGATCTCTCCCACTAAGACCAGCAAGTGGTGTTGGCTCCTCGTGGTAGGAGAAGTCACCCATTTCAAATAGTTCAATGGACACCCTTGTCTTCTTCTTTTCAGGATATTGAAACTCGAAGAAATCTACATCACGAGATTCTTTTTCAATTAATCTGCCATTGACATCCTCATGAACTAGAACGTATCCTTTTGACAATTCAGTGTATCTCACAAAGATACTTGGAATTGTCTTACGCTCCAATTTATTAGGATTCGTGATAAGGACATGCCCTAAAGAACCCCACGGGCGTAGGTCTCCTAAGGAAGGTTTTCTACCGGTCCACAACTCATACGGAGTCTTTGGAACAGACTTAGAAGGGACTCTATTTAATATATATGATGCAGTTAATAACGCATCTCCCCAAAAGGAGACAGGTAAATTTGCATGAGCCATCATTGATCTAACCATGTCTAACAGGGTCCTATTACGTCTTTCCGCAACTCCGTTTTGTTGTGGGGTGTAGGCCATAGTCCATTGACGACCATTTTTCATGCAAAAACTTTTAAAAATCTCCGAAGTGTATTCTCCACCTCGATCGGTCCTAGGGGTCTTGATGTTTTTGTCAAACTTATTTTGAACTTCTTTTGTAAAAATTTTGAAAAAATCAATTGCCTCAAATTTGTGGGAAATCAAAAACACACGACCATAACGAGAGTAATCATCAATGAAAGTAATAAAATATCGATTTCCTTGTCTATTAGCCACTTTCATTGGTCCACAAATGTCAGAGTGGATGATCTCAAAGGTGGCTTTGGATCTTTCAGCCTTTGAAAAATGTTTTCTTGTTGCTTTGCCTGTCACACAAGATTCACATGTGGGCAACTGTACTTGTGTGAGAGATCCAAGCAGACCTTCCTTAGCCAATCGGATCATTCGATATTTTCCTATGTGGCCCAATCGAGCATGCCACTTTATAGATTCAGAACTTGTGTCATGCACCATAAATAAATCAGAAAATCCAACCATTGAATTATTGAAATCCAAAACATATAAGTCTCCTACAATAAAACCCCATGCATAAATAGAGATATTTTTTCTAATGGAAACTCTATCCTTAGTAAAACGAAAATCAAAACCATCCCTCGCGAGTCGGAAAACGGAGAGGAGGTTCCGTCTCATGCCAGGTACAAAGAGCGTCTCATGGAGCACCATGGTTTTACCTATAGACGTTGAAAGATAATAATCATCGATTCCCAATATGTCTTATGAAGAATTATTACCCATGTAGAGCTTGTTGCAACCGACATCTATTGACTGGAACTCCCGAAAACCACTCCTATCCTTTGTCACATGCTTGGTTGCCCCTGAATCAATTAATCATCCATTAGAACTTTCATCCACATAAAGTGCTTCGGAGCAAACCAAAGAGAGTGACAAAGTTAGGGTGTTTACCGATTTTCGTTTGGGGCAAGTTTTAGCGATGTGGCCAAGTTCCTGACATTTATAGCATTTGGTTTTGGCTAAGTCTCTGGGCTTGTTACGCTTTCGATGCTTCTTTTGGTCTTGCTTGGGTGCACTCTGGTCCTATTTAGGCTTCTTCCAGCTATCTACCCCATTTTGAAAAGTCCCATTTTGAAACTTACGTTTACTTTTGGTCCCCTTAAGCCCCGACCCTGATACAGGCTACTGTTTTGCAAATAGTGCTTGTCCAGCGACCTCTACTTGAACCCTTTGGGCTTCGAGTTCGAGATGGCGACATAGATCCTTAAAAATTTTGACTGCCTCTGTGTGGGTCAAAATTTGTTTTATTGTGCGCTAAGAATCAGGTAAAGATCGCAGGACTGCAATGATCTTTTGGTCCTCAGTTAGTACATTCCCTGCCCTTGCAAGATCCGCAATCATTTGACTCATTTTGCAGAGGTGGTCCCTGAGGTTTACACCTGGGGCCATCCTATACGCATCAAATTCCATTGTCATTACACGGGTCCTACCAGCGGTAATTTCACCATATTCTCCTTTCAAGGAATCCCACATCTCCTTAGCCGTGCCGTAGGTTTCATAAGTGGGAACCAATTCAAAATGCATACTACTCAGCATAATGTTGCGAGCAGTCCGATTATCTTTATCCCATTTCTCAAAATCATTCAATGCGGGCATGGGTGCAGCATCATTTGCTAATTCGGGTCGGGTCTTAATCGATTCCAAGGTATACGTGACCTCTTGTTCATCGAATAGGTAAATCATGATCCGGTACCACTTATCATAGTTATTACCATCTAACTTATCTCCCTTATTAAGGCCAGCAATGATATTTTTGGAAGCCATCACTGAAAAAGAAATAAGATAAAAAAAATATGATGATCAATGAATGCACAACATTGGCAACTCACACATACGTATCGATTGCCCTTTTTGCACTCAAATCATTCCGAGAATTAGGATATTGTAGTGAAAACCCTTCATGCCTAGGGCTAATTCGGGGCAATCAAAAATAATTATCGTAATTACATGGGTGATTTGATAGCATCATGCAATTTAATACTTTGATGCAATGACAAATATGCATATAAAAAATACAACAAAAGACTATTATTGGATGATGTGAATCCCTTTAATAGGAAAAATTATTGTAAAAAGTTTATTATCCCCCGCATATTTTAGGGCCCACAAAGAAATGCTCAACTGGATAAAGCTTGCACCTAAGCCTCCAATTCGGTCTTATATATGAAATCAAATCAATCAAGTAAGCCCCCAGGAAAGTGGTGGGGTCACAATGGTCCCGCTTAAGAACCACTTTCCTCGAACATAGACCGTCTCCCTTTTGTGGGACAAGGCTTTTCTTTGAATCGACTCTATCAAAGATCGCAATTGGTCAACTCGGTGGTCTTTGTCCTATTAAGCAAGAACTCCTAGGGACTGGCCATAAAATACTAGAACATGGCCCAAAAGATACATGGGGATGCATTTAATGCTTATGCTATGTATAGTGAAGACATCATTCAATAATTTAGTGCTCAAAACATAAGCAGTAATTGGGAATAAGCATAGGCATCATAGTTACTCAATCCATCATTGCCAAATTATTAACATGGAAACTAAAAAAAATAATAATCAAGCAATGAACTACTTGGCCTTAATACCATTTGGGCCAGAACCAATTCATGATGACATCTTGCTGTATCCAATATAGTACATTCTATAGATAAAAAATTCGATATAGGACTAGCAAGTAGGTCCTGGAACTCACATGTTCATCAAGAAGACAAACTGATAAAAATTCTATCTATAGAACATGATCTACCTGGTGTGCATGTCCTTTGCATAATACACAACATATATACACAAAATGGCATAATAGTAGAATGAATTAAAAAAATGATATTTATAATAATGTACGGTCCTCAAACCATACATGTGTCCAGCAGTCACACTATTAGGGCCTAAGTGAGCCAGCAGATTAAATTGGTTTGATCCAAAATATGGTTCAAAAAAGGTCCAAAAATGAGGCTTAAAATCTGACATTGGTCTGATCCAGTAAAGAGGAGCTTAAAACGGACTCATCATATGGTCCCATCAAATATACCAATCATTAATTAATCAGAACATAACAGGTCCGAGACCAAGCCCAAATAAATTTCAGCAAAATAATAAATAGATCCATCCTTACCAAAAAAAATTTCAGAACTATCTCTTTTTGTTAGCAAACTATTTCAGATTTGAATGACAAATGGACTAGATGAGTGGCTTCATTTTCCAAGCTCAAACACCTAGTCCCGGGCGGACTGCATAATCATAGTTATGATACTAATGCACACATATCCTACCATTCCATTTGTCTCCACATGGCAGAGGCATTTATTCTTATCCTATATATATGAACGGTCGAATCTGACACTAGATGGCCCAATCATGGCTAATAAACGATGGATCAGTTGCAATATATATTATCATCGGGATGAGCATTGTGAGATCTATGTATTATATATAAAAAATATTTAATGATACTCATGATCTATCAATCCAGGTCAGATCATGCCTAATCACACGGTATCATGCAAAAAAAAAAAATATATCCAATTTTTTTTTCACATAATCTAATATTATTGCTAAAGTTCCGGGTTACCTGATTCGCAACCAAAATGAATCCAATCCTCGCGTGAGCACGCCGATATAGCTCTGATACCAATGAAGGAATGTAGATATAGAGCGGAAGCAATGATCTATAGGTGATGGCTGCTACAAACGCGATAAGGACAATATTAGCTTGAATCAGACAATGGTGTGGAGATCTGTGACTCTCTACGAGAGATCAGTCACATATGAGTCACTCTTCAAGATCCAAGGGCAAGGATGGACACCCTGGATGCAGAAGATGATGATGGAGAATTGGAGATCTAGTGGAAGGAAGATGAATTCTTCAAAGTTATACCAAGCTATATCTCTCATGTCTATATATAGCCCTTAGGCTAATGGGTGATAAGATCTCTATTCAAATTCGAATTGAGAGATGATTATGATCAATCTCTCTCAATTTGAATTTGAATGTAGATATGATAAAGAGATAGAGAGTTGGATAAACCTCAAGCTATCCTTATCCATATCACCATGAGACTCCTTGTGAGGGGTGTATCTTTGTGAGTGGGGTCCATCCACAAATGCCAACAGTCTTACACTCAGGACTTCTGCGCTGCAAGCAATTGTCATCAGTGTCTTGGCACTCCAACCTCTTTAGGTACTAAGCTTAGGAACAGAGCATCCAAGGTTTGGTCTATGTTTATCAATGGCGAGGGTTCAAAAAGTTAAAGAACACCACCAATAAAAAATGAGGTCAAGGTTACAATCCATTAAGAAACATTTTATTGAAGTGCATAGGCCCTGTTAATCTCATGTGTGGATCCACCTTCAAAATCCATGTCACAAATCCTATCTATTTCTTTGTAGTGCAAGCAACTTAGTTGTCCTTTTCCGAAGAGTTATATCAAATCTTCTTCTTTATCTTAACCAAACTGGTTGATAAGCGATGCCATGTAACAACCCAAATTCACAACCATGCCATTATACACCACCCAGTCCAATATTCTGAAACATTCCATTACTAGTATAATAAGGCTACCAGTTGATTCTGTGTACAAGAACTACAAACTGACCAAACCAATTGATTCTCCATTTGTTTCAACACAGATAACCTAGGTGTTGGCATTTGTGATGGGCCCACTTGTGTTTACATGTGGGTGGACCCCACTCACAAAGAGACACCTCTCACAAGGAATCTCATGGTGATATGTATAAGAATAGTTTCAGTTTTATCCAACTCTCTAGCCTTATCATATCTCCATTCAAATTCAAATTGAGAGAGTTTGATCCAACCTCTTGTCCTTATCATCTCTCTATTCGAATTTAAATAAGAGATCTAATCACCCATTAGCCAAACGACTATATATAGACATGAAAGATATCAGTTGAAACTATTCTCAATAGATCATCCCCTAACACAAGATCACCCTCTTCCTTTAGATCTACAATTGTCTGTGACTGATCTCTCGTAGACAATCACAGATATCTACAACTAGTGCCTGATACAAGCCGACGTAGTCCTTATCGTGTTTGTAGCAGCCAGCTTATTTAGATCAGTGCTTCCGCAGCATCTACAACTATCACTGGGCACTGGAGAAAATCTATAGAACCAATTCACAATGGAAACTTGGGTGCTAGAACAAATATATAGAATACATGATGTGAATTTACTACATTCAAGTTATTGTAAATGTCTTGAAACCAACCACAACTTCAATAGACCCAATAAAATGGAATTGTTTACAACCATTTAAGGAAATAGAAACAAGGTGAAATATTGTTCTTTCAATTCCATGTCTGTATCACAACAGAAACTCTTACAACCATGTACGGAAATTAAAAAAAAAAAGATAAATGATTATTTCCATTCCATATATCTGTTTCACAACATAATACATATTCTATTGCATGTGTAGATCAACGATGCTGTATTTGTCCAACTGATGAGCTTCAACAGTTTTTCAAGATGGATATGATGGGAGTTCTTCTCTATCATGGATATCCCCGTGATAAAATGGTGTGTGTGTGTGTGTGTGTGTGTGGGGTGGGGGGGTGGGGGGGGGGGGGGTTTGGTGTTTTACAGTTAGGCATTTTTTAGAATTTTCATATATATATATATATTATATATGGCAATGTTGGGGGGGGGGGGGGGGGGGGGGGGGGGGGGGGTTACTGTTGGGCATTTTTTTTGAATTTTCATATATATATATATATATGGCAACGTTCCTCGGGCGTTATTTAGGAGAAAATGCCCCTCCTAGTTGGGCCCATTGGAATGCATGATGATTATGGAAGTCCATTGGATGAAAAGATCCATATGAGGCCTATCTATAAGTAAAATCTTGAGTCAATAAGATCATCCTAACCTTTTGATCCATGACACTAAAATTTCATGGTTTAGAGGGCATCATTCTATCATGATTTCAATTCAATGGTAATGAAAAGTTGAATGAATGTCAAACTTGACTTGTGACTATTCATGGTGGGATAGTGTGCGTGAAAAGACCAGATTGACTCAACATAGGTCCCATGACAAAAAAAAAGGGGGGGGGGGGGGGGGGGGGGGGGGGGTGGAAAAAGGGACATATGCCCCTTCCCCGATCCCAACTAACTATAAGAGAGGATGCAAGTTCTTTGCAAGTTACTTGTGAGACCTCTCAAAGGGGAAGGGGATACCATGAACCACGTAGACCAAGGCAAGACTTTGGTTTTTTTTTTCTTTCAAGCATGCAGACCGATGCAGGAAGACAAGCAAAAAACCGAAGCTCCTTTGGTTTTCTTTTCTTTTTCTCCACCCACGCAAAAGGTTTTGGAAGGATTTCTATTTCGTGCTGATAACGTGTTACATAAGAGAGAGACCAAGAGAAAGAAGATTAGAGGGAGAAGAGAGAGTCTTTCTGCTATCTCATTAATTGTGTGTCAAATACATAGAGAGAGAGGAACCCTAATTCTAACCCTAACTCATCTTAAATGGGCATCCACCCAAGATCCATATCTCATAACACACTTTTGTTTCTTCAATTTTTATCCATGTGAAAACATTTCATATAAATTCCTAGCAAATAAATAGGAACATTTGCTTGCATGGCATTTAATTCTTAGGAATTCATGGTAAAATGGGGTCCAACACAGAAATGTTAGAAGAGGTGTGGGGTGAACGATTCAAATGTTAAAAGGTGGACATGTAGATATTACGACCCTAACGTTCCCGAGGACTTGAATTACTATGGTGATGGCCGAGTAATAATTTTCCACCAAAGGAAAAATTATTTGATTGGCCATTTGTGGTTCTTCAAATTTAATTCTTCAATTTCAACTACTTTGATAAGAACACATTTCTTAGAATTCCTAGGAATTCAATTCCTTGCAAACAAGCAGGCCCTAGGAAAGTTAAGGAAGCTGAGGATCTCCATTCTTAGAGGCGTACTTGGCAAATTTGTATTGAACCCCTATAATTCTTAGGAAACGGCCTTTCCTCAGGGGGTGAAGAGGAAAGACCAAAGGGTTGGAGATCTGTGGAGGAACCATAAAAAATTACCCCTATTTAATATGAAATGGTTACAAGAACTATGGAGGAGCCATCAAAATTGACTCCTTTGATGTCAAATTGTTGCCTGCCCCTGCCTCGCAGAAATGAATCCTAGGAATTTGATGTCCCATATTTATTTCAACCCCTTGACCCTTCAATTGAAAGCCCCTTTACTAAGAGTTCCCAGATCATTCCTCAATCAATTCTAGCCAAGGTTAGATGTAAAAATCTTGTATAGCAATGGTGGCGAGGGTGTGGCTTGGAAATATTTCTTGAGGGTGCCACCGTATTAAAACGTTTTGTATTTGCAGATCTAAGGTTGATATATCAAAACATTAGGTGTGGCCTATCCACTGTTAAGAGCATTGGTAACGCACTGCCCGAGGAATGTGAAGACTAGGATTCAAATCATGGTGCTTATGTTGAAGGAAAAAAAGATTACCGACAAATCCCTTGATAACGCAGCGGTGAGGCACCTGCCTTCTGTAGAAACAATCAGGTATAATCATTAGCTGTACCGCTGATGGTGAGGTACTTGGTGAGTGTGTGGGGAGTTTTTGGGTATTATCACCTCTGGTATTTATGAGATTTTGTCCTATATTTATTCTTCATAGATACTTTTATTTAACTTTAGGAAACATTCTAATAATATAAAGTCGATTATTTGGGGTTTTTTTTATTTTTTTATTTACAGAGAAGAAAAATCAATGTAACGTGTTTATTTTTCCTAGTAATGTTGATATCTTAGACATATTTGGCCATTCATACATTATCATTTATGTCATGGCTTTCTTCAAATGATTGTCCTAATCTTATTTGTTATTGTAATTATTTGCTGTTGTGGATGAAAAATGGATGGATACTGAATAGCTTCGTTTTTTAATTTTTTTGTTATTTTCTTATTTTCTATAAGAAAATAAAATATCCTACGATTCGTGATACAATTTACAATACAATTCGACTTGATTCATCCCCTTAAATGATATGTGATGCAATTTCAATTTTCAAAACAATGTTGTTAGCAACATAATGAAATCTGCCAAGGGCTCTTTTAACTTTTTCACTCACCATTGCTGCCGCATTCATGAGTACGAGCTTGAGAAAAAAAAAATAAACCAAAATAGGTCTGTCAAAATTAACTGTGAAAACCGAACCGCCCGGCCGAACCGACCGTTTGGCCGGTTTATAGATTTTTTTTTAAAACAAAACCGACCGAATGGTTTTTGTAAATTTTTTTTCTTCAAACGGTCGGTTTTTATAATTATGTGGAAACTGTTCGGTTAAAACCGAACTTACCAAACAAATTACTACTTGATGGCCCGCCCACTTTTTTTTCTAGAAAATAGCATTTGGCTATTTGTCTTGGTATGTAATGGCGGTTTTTTATTGTTATTGTTAATGGTGAGGGCTTCAGTATTCTCTCTTTTATTTTACTTCTTTGGAAGATTTTTGTATTTTTCTATATAATAGTATCTCTTGTAATCAGTAAAAGGCTTTCTGTGGAGAATACCATGTAGTCAGTTTCATTCTTTTTCTCATTTTTCTTTTAAGGTTGTGGCAGGGTGAAGCCGGGGCGAAGGGATGTCGCACAAGAAGTTTGAACACCCCAGGCATGGGTCTCTTGGGTTTCTTCCCAGGAAGCGGGCTTCTCATCACAGAGGAAAAGGTGAGTTAAAACTTTTTTGAGCTTTCTAAGGGTGCATTTGTAGTAAGTGGATTCCATGATAGAGAGGAAAGCTGCTCCATTGAGACTGTAAATTGACAGTTAAGCATTATTGACAGTTAAGCATTATTTTTAAAGGTGCATTTTTTATGTTCCCCTGATATACATTATTTGTAGTAATTTCCTGATGGCTGTACTGTAAATTGACAGTTAAGCATTTTCAATTACTCAGTGGATTAATACATCATTGAGACTGATCAGACCATTTCAAACGATCATATCTTATCACTTTTGATGTTCCCCTGATATGCATGGCACGGCAGTTACAGTATTTTATGTCCATGCTTCATTAGTCAGGCACTAGTATTTGGTAACATTGTAGTCTCTTATGCCTTTGAGACATAGCTATGAGATTTTTGAAAATTTTATTGTTGAAGCCCAACAAAATTAGGCCCAGCCCATTAACCGAAAACCGACCGAACTGAAATGTCGGTTTTCAATGTCCAGTATATATACTTTGGTCGGTTTTGGTTATTGTAAAATTGTAAAACCGAAAGTTTCGGCCCGGGTGTCATATGTCATAAAAACCGACCGCTTACTGCCCTAAACCAAAGTCTTCAGTTTACTTTTGTCATCACTTTGATATTGTAATTGGTTTGCTTTTTGTCATCAGTTTGCGTGCAGGAGTACTCTTGTTTACTCTAGTTTCACTTTTGGCTTTGACTTCTTGTTCGCATTTTTTTTTCTGTTGCATCGGGTCACACGCCAAATACTAACCTTGTTTCCTCTCGGTTTGCTCACGGGACGCGTGCAAGAGGAGTCCATCTTATTACCAGGCACATCCATCACTTTTTCATCCGACCTTGTGGGACGAATAGTTTTTCAACCATCACGGTAAGTAGTATCCAAACCATAGTTCAAATCCAATTTATTAGAATGTATAAGAATTAGTTTATGATAGTGTTTGGTTACTGTTTATCGTCTTGCACGATTATTTTTTTAAATTTAAATTTATTAATACTATGAATGAATCACAAAACAGAACTAAAAGTTCTAAAAGTGAACCTGAAGTTCACTTATCTATGGACCAGCAGTCCTAGAAGTTGGAATACTGATATGAATCTGAAGATTCATATGAATAATTCAAAACCTGAAGTTTTTGATAGAACCAGAAGTTCTGATAAATATGATAGAACCAGAAGTTCTACTTCAAACCTGAAGATTTGACAGAATCTGCAGTTCTAATTTAATGTACTATGAACCGAAGTCTAAATCAAGCCTGCGGTCTTGACAGAACCAGTAGTTCTTATTCTCAAAGTTGAGAACCTGATGTTCTAACTTTTCATTGGTCAATTTTTTTTATTTTTGTTTTGTCATGTTCAAATTCCTTCCTTAATTACTTTTGATGTTAATATTTCATTATTTTTATTGATTATCTGCACATGGTTAACTCAATATATATTTCCTATTACAGTTCTTGCAAGATGTCAAATTTGGCTAAAATTGACTTTAAAGCACTTAACATAAATGGGGACAATTATTTATCTTGGCAATTGGATGCTAAAATCCACTTACAATCCAAGAAACTATGAGAGACCATAAAGGAATGTAACAAAATGTCCCCAGAGGAAAAGGCGTTAGCCCTCATCTTTCTACGCCATCACATACATGAAGACCTCAAACATGAATACCTTACTGAGGAAGACCCAGCAGGCCTATGGAAATCCCTGAAGGATAGGTATGATCACCAGAAGATGGTCATACTACCAGCAGTCCAGAATGACTGGTTAAATCTGAGGTTGCAGGATTATAAAATCATATCTGAATACAACTCCGCTCTCTTCAATATTGTTTCACGATTAAGACTATGTGGTGAAAAGGTTTCGGAAGAGCAGATGTTGGAGAAAACGTTATCAACTTTTCATGCCTCGAATGTGCTCCTGCAGCAGCAATATCGAGAACGACGTTTCTCCAAATATTCAAAACCTATCTCATGTCTCCTAGTCGCTGTACAGAATTGCATAGTATTGATGAAAAATCATAACTCCAGACCAACTGGATCTTTGGCAGTTCCTGAAGCAAATGCCAGTTTTAGCTCAAATAGAGGCAGAGGAGGCAGAGGAAGGGGCAATGGAAGACATAACTCCTCCAGACGAAGTGGTTTTAAAGGTCCCATTCCAAAATTCAAAAATCACCAGAAGTGGTCTGCCCCTCAGCATAAGACCAACCAAAATCCACCTGTTAATTCTACCCACCATCATGATGACACGTGCCACGGATGTGGAATAAGTGGGCATTGGTCACGCACTTGCCGTGCACCAAAGGAAGTGGCAGAACAATACAAAGCATACAAAGCCTCTATTCATTTAGCAGAGACAAATGATCTAGAAGGTTGGAATTGGAATGCAATGACACCAGAGACACCTCCAATTGACATTCCAAACTTGGAGACTCGAGACTTCTTTGAGGATTAGGACAACCAACCTCTGCATAATGAGGCATTTAACACTCACTTGGGAGCAACCCCTGGCATGGTCTAGAAGACCATTAATTATTTAAACTTTTACAAACTTAATTTTTTTTAGTTCATTTGAGATGTATGTTTCTTAAACTTTTCCTTTATGCTGGAGATATTTATTTTTCACTAATTTATGGTGAATGGTTTAATTATTTCAATTTTATCATGTCATTGCATAGTTATTTTGATTTATTATTTAAGGTATGAATCATGGAACTAAGGACAATTTATGTTTGGTAGATAGTGTCGTAACACACACCATTCTGAAAATATCATAATTTTTTCTTAAAATTGTCCTTTCATTCCACGAAAGGTATCCACCATTGCTGGACCTATGCAAATAATTGAAGGCTCCGGAATAGCCCATATGATGAGACAATATTCCCGCCGTTAGGGGGCGATAAGATAGTTCCTGAAGAACATATTGTTCCTGTAGAACAACCCGTTCCTGAAGAACGGCGAGAACTAACATGTAATACTTTCAGTCATCTAGACCCATGTACCTCACAATATGAAAATGAAGTACGCAAGAAGTGTGGCAGCCTTATAGGTTTAAAAAACTCAGCTCCGCGGAAAAGGAGAAATGCACGATCATCATCATGTCCTCCCGAAGAGGCACGTAACCCTCCTGAAGAGGTTCCTCCCGAAGAGGCACGAGATGCTCCTCTTGAAGAGGTTCCTCCTGAAGAGACACTCAACACTCCTGAAGAGGTTCCTCCCAAAGATGTACATAACGCTCCTGAAGAGGTTATGGTAAAATCCGTTCTCTCTAAAATAATTAAAATCCCTGGTGCGACTATTGGAAGCCCCTGAAGAGGCACCGGTACCGGTTAATGAAAAGATATCTATACTTAACAAATTATTCAAGAGAGAGATGGAATATAAATGATGATGATGATTGGGACATAGAACCACATTCTATAAATCCCGGAAGGATTTCCTTTACCTGAAGCAAAGCCAATGAGTACGTACTCCATCCAATTAAGGCATTGAATTAGTATTAAACACATCATATGATATTTGCATGGAATAACTGATTTATGAATATTTTATCCTTATGATCATAGAGATTTTAGTTTTGGAGGATATGCAGATTCAGGTTATCTCTCTGATCCTTATAAGGGTCGATCACCGACAGGTTATGTGTTTTCTTAATGCTAATGCCGTCATTTTTTGGCATTCTACTAAACAGACTTTGGTAGCTACCTCTTCTAACCATGCTAAGATTTTGGCTCTTTATGAAGCCAGTAGGGAATGTGTATGACTAACATCTTTGATTCAGCATGTTCGTAGTTCTTGTCAATTACCATCTATTGCAGGTATCCCAAAGATAATGAAGCATACATAAAATAGATTCGAGAATGTTTCATTAAAGGAGACAAGACTAAGCATATAGCACCAAATTTCTTCTTCACTCATGAATTTTAGAAGAACAATGAAATTGAAGTCCAGCAAGTTTGTTTGTTTACCAAATCTTTGCCAAAATTAGTATTCCAGAAGTTTGTATATGAGATTGGCATGTGTAGAATTCATCATCAAACTATGTAAATGGTTGCTATTATCAGGGGGAGTAGTTTATCAGGGAGCATCCTGAAGTATGCTACCCAGGACATTTGTGCGCTGTACTCTTTTTCCTTTTCTAGGCTTTATCCCACTGGGTTTTTCCTAGTTAAGGTTTTAACGAGGCAACATTATGCACATCCAACACCAATTCAATGATCTTGAAGAATATTGTACTCTTTTTTCATTTGCTTTGGTTTTTCCTTCTGGGTTTTCCTCAGCAAGGTTTTTAATGAGGCAACTGTCATTGAATGGTAGTCATCCAAGGGGGAGTGTTATGAGATATGGATCTTGGGTGGATGCCCACTTAAGATGAGTTAGGGTTAGAATTAGGGTTCATCTCTTATGAGGTTACTTTGCCTATAAATAGGCTCTCTCTATGTATTTGATGGACAGCGCATTCTGCTCGGTTCTACCGAGGTCGGCGGACGTGGGAGTCCGTTTGGGTCCGACCCTTTCGTAACCGGGGGGCAGAGGCGTGCATCAACATTTCTTTTTGTGTGGGTGTGCCAGATTTTCTATTTTTTACTTGGAATTGCAAGTGATGATCCGGAGATCAACCTTCGCAAGTAAAAAAGAAATCAATTTCTTTCAAGTTTTCCATTGCACATATATTTAAGAAAAGAGACATTTTCTTGATTTGCCGTGAAAGACGATTTTTTGGCATTTATAGCCGATTTTGGCGTTTATAGCCGATTTTTGGCGTTTATAGCCAATTTACAATCCTTATCATTAATGAAAGACAAAAGTTGTGATTTTTGTCTCTTTTAAAAAAATACAAACTACAATGAAAAGCAAGAAAATGATGATCTAACTTCTCAGGAGATTGTGGGGGACTCGTTCAAATTGACGATCGCAAGCCATATGTGGACTTCGCCATCATCCATGCAGATGAGAATAGAGGATGCTATTGATTCGCTTGACTTGGCTATAACCTCAGGTTTTTAGAGGACAAAGACCAAAAGGAGGTCCTATGTCCAATAAAAAGCCAAGTAGACGGGTTGAAAAGCCACGACTAAGCCATTGGAGGCAGAAGGAGAAGGCAAGGACCTTGGGGGTACCCCCCAAGGGACTTTTGTCACCTTGTAGCGGTGGTCGGTGTAGAACTTCCGCAGAGTTTTCTCTCTTTCTTTCTCTGGATTTCTGTGTTTTTTTTCTGATCTGGGATCTGTCTTCTTTTTTTCCTTTTTGGAATTCTTTGGAATGCTCTCCTATTTATAGGCTTTTGGGTAGCCATTTAGGAGGATTTATGAGCCTTAATTGTCATAAAGCTACATAAAGGGAGGAGTTACAAGATTGAATTCTTTATTTTGTAACTCCTTTTTCTTGGCTTCTGATTGGCCGGAGGAGATTGAGGGCTTTTAATCGCCTTTAATCGCCATGATGGGAGGAGTTTCATGGGTTAAATGCCATGAATCTCTTGACTTGTAACTCCCGAATGCTTGCTTTTGATTAGGCCGTCCAAAAAAATGGATTAATGACTGTAATAAAGCTAGTCAATTAATCGCATTAAGTGGTCGCCGAGCAGTTGAAGAGTCGCGGGCCGTGCCGCGTCTTTTGGGATTCTTTTGGCGATGATCATCGATGGATCTTCATATAGATTGACATCGGATGACCATGTAACTTCAGGTGTTGGTTGCCAACAGTGGGTCGGTGCCATCTGTCCTGTCGATTTCTCGATCGGTCGGGTAGAAAGTACACTTTTTTTTTGGTTGACCGGTTGGCGATCAATGTTGATTTTGATACTCTTGATGATTGACCTGTGTTTTTTACGGTTGTCAGAGGATTTGGTGTCTCAAAAGTATGAATTTTGGAAAATACCAGAGGCCGGATGCTTCGAATCGCGAAAAAAATACGGAAAACGGGGTTTCCGGGGCCCTCCCGGCGATCCCGGGCTCCAGGGTCGCAGGGGCCTGCGACCCTAGGGGGTTTTCCCCCCTTTTGTCCCATTCTGTGTCCGTTTTTGCTGTTTTCTGATTCTTTTTTCTTCCGTATTTTTCCTTGACATTTTTTATCATTTATTGGCCTGATTTCCCTATAGAAAACCTGATGAGAATCCTTGCATTTTATTTTGCAAAGTTTTCAATTTTATGAGAAAGCCGAAGAATTTGTCGCACAGAGCTGCTGATTTTCTTTCAGAAGCTGAAACTAGGTCAAACGATGTTGGAATCACCTAAAATTTGGGGTGAAGCCTCTTGAGCAATAAATAAGACCAACCATAGGCTTTTGTTTGAGTTTTGAAGCTATTTGGGGTCCTATCACCAGTAGACTTGCTTTTGTCGCGATGAAGATGTCGTGGCTTGCTGTGCGGTCAACTAATGTCCGATTGACTTGAAATTTGACAGGGAACCTATTGGAGTCATTTTAAGATGATCCATAGGCTCTGTCTTAGAAACCATGGTCCCGGGGAGTTTCGCCGCCGAGAGGCCTGATTTGGCTTCCGAGCGTCAAAGTATGGTCAAATGTTGTCGAAATGACCTGAAATTTGACGTGTAGCCCTCTGTAAGCATTTTGAAGCCGTCCATGTGCTCTATCTGATGAGTGATGGCCTCGGTGGTTCTCGCCGCCGAGAGGCTTGATTTAGCTGTTCGAGGATTGATGTGGGGTCAAACGTTGTCGGTTTGACTCGGAACTTGACGTGGAGCCTTTTGGATGTATTTTGAGACCATCCATCGGCTCTGATCGAAGATTTGTTGTCTCTGATGCTTTCGCCGCCGGGAGCTCAGCTGCCGGAGAAGCGAAGTTAGGCCAAATGATTTTGAAATGGCCCGAAACTTCTTGTGTACTCCTCTTTTGACTGTCTTGAAGGATCTTGCAGTTTTTGTTTGATTCTAACAAGATTTGATTTTTTGGAAGTAGCATTGCCTATTTATGGCAGGTTGCGACTTCATGTAGCTCTTTGGATCTTAAAGATGCAAAGTGACATTTTTGGTGTCAACAGTATTTGACACACAATTAATGAGATAGCAGAAAGACTCTCTCTTCTCCCTCTAATCTTCTTTCTCTTGGTCTCTCTCTTATGTAGCAAACTGAAGATTCACAAATAGCCATCAAATAATTCTCCATTTGTGGAAACTGAATTAAGGGAGATGGAAAATGAATAACCATACATCACCTCACTTGGGAGTCAGGGTTCATCTACATCCCCACCTTATATCCTTCACATTAGGGCCCCATCACAATGTTAAAAAGAAAGGAGTGTGGCTGCTCCACCTAAGAATTTGGGCAAGCATCACAATGCACATCCCAAAATTTTAATTTGATAAATAACCAAGAATCCACTCATCAGAGATGGGGAGACTTCATTGAGAGAGAGAGAGAGGCAATGTAGCTTTGGTGTAGTTTGGCACTCCAACTTAGATAATACCACCAGAGAAATATCTGTTCAAACTTCAAACCCTCTATGAAATCATCAGTAATGTTCCACAACAGCAATACAGTAAAAAAGGTATTCATGGTCTAATGTTTTTTAACTATAAGCAGGAAACAAATTATACAGTGCAACAATAACTGGCAAGAAAACAATAATCATAAAAGCCAGTTTTTGATAATTTCATCAAAGTTGCATAAGAACATACATTGGTACAAATACTGACCACAGAAAGCATATTAATGTTGATTAACAGCGGAAGAAAATATCATAATAAAGTTTTTGATACACCATACTCTGGAACATTTATGCTGAAAATCCTTACATAATTTATGAACATAAAAAAAAAAAAAAGAAGGAAAATATCATCTCAGGAACTTTGATACAATGTATTCTGCAATTGCCATGCTCGAAGTCAGACCTGGTGATTCTATCCCCAACAAGTTCACCAGCCCAGGCACGCCATGAACATTCTCCCCCTACATGCATGTGTTTATGATGAAGCAAGCATTAGGTTAACTGTAAACGAACTATGATCCTCACAGGATCACATTTGGATCCATGAAAAATAGCAAGTGATTAAATATATGTGGCAGAATGTTTTTTATTTTTCTTTTTATTATTATTTTTTGTTTCAGGAGTTGGGACAAGGATTTGATGATGATGATGTCATTTGGGTAGTACAGTGAAGCTGCAGTAGTACCAATGGCAGCCTCTGATTCCTCTCATCAAAATTGGAAGAATCAGGTATTGATTCGGGTGAATAGTAAGAAAGACAGCTGATTGATTCAGATTTCCAGGTCAAAAATACATGAAATTGAAAACTATCCATTCTTCCAAAATATTTATATTAGAAAATTTGATTAAGCCATCCACTCTCACCTATACAAGCAGTCCAAGCTCAGCTATTCAGACCTGAACTTTAGGCCTAACCAAGTCATGCAGTTTCTCAATGTCGAGCCGAAGCTCAGCCCTCGCAAAAAGAATTAAGCTGAGCTGATTTGAGTTTTACCATTTTCTCTTAGATGTGTACCAAGTTGGGCTGAGAGAGAGAGAGAGAGAGAGAGAGAGAGAGAGAGAGAGAGAGAGAGAGAGAGAGAGAGAGAGAGATGTATATGTATGCTGCACAGGAGCCTATGATGTCCAGATGCGGTATGGACATGTCAGGGACACGGATTTTACACATAAAAAGTGAAGTATCGGATATGATACGACACAATATGTTGCCCATTTTGAAGTATCCCTGCATCACAGATGGGAGCTAACTCCATTCAAACCCTAACTTCTAAAATACATTAAAAAAAAAAAAAAAAACACCCCTTGTATTCCTACATTATCAAGTTCTCTCCATCTTCCTTGTCCCATTATATTCTTTTCTTTCCTTTTTCACAAAGTTTAAACGTCACAAATACAGCCGAAACTCTGTCAAATTTTACTAGGAAATCCAACAATCGTTCAGTGGTTCAGACCATGTTTTTCACAGCCTGTCCCCAAAATTCCAGCCAGCTCAGAAACCCAATCCCAGCACCCAAATAAACCTAGAATTGAACTCATTTTGTAGTCCCAGAAGACCCTAATCCTACCCTAGTCCACACATCCAAGCCCAGCCATTAAGTCCTCCATATCCTGTGCATGCAGCCTTTCAAAACTAACAGAACCCTTAACAATTCAGCACTATCATTCTGACAGTTTGTCCAGAACTCATCCCACCTTCACCCCACATCTGTTTCTGAACGGCAGCCATATGAACCCCGTCCAAGCACCCAAACTTCATCCGAAACAGTCTCTACAATAATTTTTAGTCATACCTGATCCAATTCCAACACAGACCCTGATAACCCTGAGACAACCACGAAATCCAGTCGAAAACAGCTTACAGCAGCCTGTCAACACCCTACATTATGAAATCATTGCTTCACAAAACCCAAGCCACCAACAAAAGTTCAGCTTGCAGATAAATTACTAAATTAATGTCCCCTTTCATAGATAGAAATATCTTGTAGTGTAACAAGAAAGAAAAGCAAGTTGTCAGAAGATGAACATTTCGTTGCCCTTTTATCGTGCCCACATTCTGCCACTGAACGTCAAACTCCTAGGGGTGCACATCAGGCCGGGTCTCAGGTTATCGGGCCGGGTTTGGCCCGAACGTCAAACTCCTAGGGGTGCACATCGGGCCAGGTCTCAAGTTATCGGGCCGGGTTTGGCCCGACCCGATAATTTTTTAGAGGTGAATGACCCGCCCGATAAGCCCGTTAAAAAGCTTCGAGTTATCGGGTTTCGGGTCACCGGGTTCGGGTTTCGGGTAACCCGGGAACAAAACGTTGGATCAAGGGGACCGCACACGATTCATATTATATTATTTTTTATGATCTTTGCCCTATCAAGATCCACGTGTCGAACAACTATCGACACACACGTCACCTCACCTCGCAATGGGTGCTTTGTTTAGAGCCAGTCGTTGTTGATGAGAGTTCTGCACTTCGGATGATGAAAGACGAAGCTTCCAGATAATCGAACGGAGATCCCACCGGCGGCCACACAGATGGCTGTGACTCAGATCCAGGTGCCCGATATACGCTGCCGACGTCAGAGATTTCGGTATCGGCCCTCTTAGCTTGTTATAAGCCAAATCCAGCTCCATGAAGTACGAACCGACACCGAAAACGTCCGTAATCATCCCTTCAATCGCATTCCGGCTCAGATTCAAAATGCTCAGCCCCCAGCCAAGGATGAAAATAGCGGTAGCGGCGGGCTCCGCTACTGAGCGGGCGATATGTAGCGTAGCGGGGATACGTAGGGGCCTAGCGGTGTGATTTGAAAAACTTGCCAAAAAATCTGAAAAAAATTCCAAAAATTCCAAAAAATTGTAAAATGAAAGAAAATGTGGTTCTTTTGCAAACGTAACTAATATAAAAAGGTGTAGCGGTCCTCTCATTGTATGAGGTCCTGTATCGCTGTATGAATAGAAAATAGTAGTAATGACCATTTTTTTTTCACATATATTTATATTGTTTAGTTACTAAGATAAAGGGGCACTATTTTCTATTAGAAAGAACTTTGGTTGGGCCATATTTACTAAAAGAGTGAAATTTTGGTTGGAATCTATCTTCAATTAGTTGGAAATTTGGGTGTGCTTTTTTATTTTCTGTTAGTGTGAAAGTTGGCTATGACCCTATTTCCAATTAGAGTGAATTTTAACATGGGCATTAATTTCAGTAAAGTAATATTTGGCTAAGGCATTTTGAGTCATTTTATTAATGGGTTCTTTTACTGGTTTTTTGAATGGCCCATTTTATTTTTACATATGCCTTCATCAGGTGGGCCCATCATGGGGCCCATAACTTGCACCTTAATAAAATGAAAGAGGGACGATTGGGATGTAATGGCCCAGCTGAAAATAATCGTTGCCCTATCTTTCATCCCTAGTCCGAAACAAAAGCAGAAATCGAGAGAGACTGAGAAGAGGGAAAGGAAAAGAGGAAGAGGGAAAAGAAAAAAGGAAGGAGGCGAGGGAGAGGGAGAGGGAGGAGAGCGCTGCCGATGTTGATGCCGATGTTGATGCCGCCGCCGCAAGGTATGTCCTCTGTAACTGTAAACTCATCTCTCTCTCTCTCTCTCTCTCTCTCTCTCTCTCTCTCTCTCTCTCTCTCTCTCTCTCTCTTATTTTTCCCTTTTTTTTGTTATTCCTGAAAAGGATCCAGCACTGAACGAAAGAAGAGGGGGTCGATTAAAAACCCATCCGCTACATGGCGGCGCTACGAAATTGTAGCGGCCTGTAGCGGCCGATACGCATGTGTAGCGGCTGCTACGGGCCGCTACGTTGTGAGCGGCAATATTTGGTAGAAAGCGTAGCGGTGTCTACCGCTACACCCGATTTTGCGGCCGATACGCTACGTATCGGCCGCTATTTTCATCCTTGCCCCCGGCATGTCAGCACGCTCGGCGGGATCTCTCCTGAGATCAGGTTCCCGTCGAGATACAGCGACGCCAGCACGGCCATTTTGCCGATCTCCACCGGGATCGTACCGGAGTTCCGATTCATCGACAGATCCAGGTCGGAGAGCCGGTAGATGGTTGCGATCGAGGAAGGAGTGCCGCCGGAGATGAGATTCCGGGCGAGGAGCGCCCGGCTCAGCATCTGGAGCCTCCCGAAGCTGCTCGGGATCCTGCCGGAGACTCTGTTGCTGGTGAGGTCGAGATGCTTGAGCTCGGGGAGATAGACGATGGAAGCAGGGATGATGCTGAGGACGCTGAGGTGTTTTAGGTGTTTTAGCTGGTTGTCGGCGACGTTGAGGACGGTGAGGTGTTTTAGGTTGCCGATGCTGGAGGGGGAGGAGGCGGTGGTTTCTGACGAGGTCTATGATGCGGAGGAAAGGGAGGGAGGGATGGGGCCGGAGATGTTTTTCCATTCGGCGAGAATGCAGAGAAATATACTTTGTTTTTCATTTGTTATTGGCCCGATAACCCGATAACTTATAGAATATAGACCCAGAACCCGGACCTGTTAAGTAAGGTCCAGACCGGGTCAAATCCGACCCGATAAATTCTTTATCGGGTCAGCCCGATAAGGTCCGGGTCGGACCAGGTTTCAAGACCCGGTGTGCACCCCTACAAACTCCACAAGGTCTGCTCTGGCTTCATCACATTTCTGTGCAGCAGTCATTCATCACATTTCTGCACGTTGGTACTTCTCTTTCAACCCTAGCAACAAGACATGCCAACAAGGCCTGGTTTCAAACCTTCAAATTGGCAGTGATATTTTGATGGACGCATATTTTGATGATGATTGGCTGGTTGCACTAATACTCACTGATCCACAATAAGATGGTCCATGTTTTTTGGAGAACTCTCTTGTCGCTTCAAAATATAAAAGAAGCAAGATTGAGTTTTTAAGTTAAACCAAGGTTAAATATTACTCGATGTATCTGCAAGCTCTAAAATTGTGAAGCTAAAAGGACTTTTATAGTATCTTGGAATTACTTTCCATGCATTGGTCCTTCTCCAGGCTAATAATACAAGGACGAATTGATTGCCTAAAATCCAGTTTATCACGAACAGACAAAGCCTGTTGAGATTGAACATCACTATATTCAAAATAGTTGGAAGCTAAAGTGCTAGCTTCTCCATGTCTCCTCTGCAATAAACTCACCAGCATTTTCACTAAAACAATCCCACTAGATAAAGATCTTGTTCGCAAATTCATGCATTTCAATCCACATAAATTTGAGCGGGAGTTTAAAATGGAGCATGATTTAGTGTACTCTTGATTAGTACCATAATGGTCTTAATCCTCGGGACTGTTTACTGGAGAAAGTTAATCATTTTTGGAACTTCTGCAGATCCTTTAAAGATAAATAAAAGGGTCTATTAGAATGTAATGTAATGACATTAGGAGATAAACTTAAATTAGAGATCATAGTACATTAATCGAACAGGAAAAGCTGTAAAACATTTGATCAAAGGGTAGATAATAAGCCTCAGTTAACCAAGATTTCGAAGCATTCTTCATCTATTTTTAGTTCTCTTCCCAAAGTATATTGAAATTACTATATAAGACCAATTATATTATTTAAATCAATGCAAATGGAAGTGATAAACCAAGAAAATATGGCTCTCATATCAAGTTTTTCATCACAATCTTAAATGATAGTGATAATGATATTAAGATTAATTTATATGTAATAACTAACAAGTTCACAAAGAACATGTTTTTACAAATAACTTTCAGATTTCATCTTTCCATTGTTATCTAAGTTGAAAATAACAAAACTTCCAATTAATAAAAAATGAGCGCTCCTCCCATTATGATAGAAATGCATCGTATGGATCATATATTATTACAATTACAATTTACATTGATGTGACCTCTTACAGCTACCTTTGTATAAGCCATCCAAATCCCAGTATTGTCTCAAAGAAAAATAAAACAATAACGTATAAAGAGCTAATTAATTGACAGCCTCATGCCACGGATCAATTTTTGGGTTTGTCAATATAACAATCTACATTGGTCCCTAGATGCAGCAATTACACCCATGAGGGTCCAACTTAACCTATATGAGTTATTTTGATGAAAATGAGTTTGCAAAATGAGGCACCTGTATGACAAAGTCTGTAGGAGGCTGTTTAGGACCAGAAAGCTTTGGTCGAATCCCTGCATACCCTGGCTCCAGAGATCCATCCTTCAGATTTGGATAATACTTTCTTATTTCTGGGTAAAATCTCTTCTTGCGATCTCCATGGACTGTATAATCAAACCTAGAACAAGAATGATAAGTTATGGAAATTTGGTAGTCGCAGATGAATGGATTTTGAATTAACAGTACTCCGAAAACAAAAGCATGAAAACATTTAAATATCAAGTCAGCATGAATTGAAAGAGAATTGAAGGGTCCTGATGCATATATGTAACACCCTCATTATCATATGATGTTGGAAGGCGTTGCGACATCTCCCATCCATGACAAGCCCCATCATATCAAGTTCCAGTCACCGAACAATGGTGCCACTATTAAAGAGTGAGTACAACAACATCAATTTAGAGCTGCTGCTCTAATGACGCTATTGTTGCTTACAAAGTGCTGCACCTGAATGCATTTAGAACTGCGTGATCAATTTAAATGCTATTGGCTTGAGCAGGTTCCACTGGTCAAAAATGTGT
Organism: Litsea cubeba; assembly: GCA_012931725.1. NCBI lineage: Eukaryota > Viridiplantae > Streptophyta > Magnoliopsida > Laurales > Lauraceae > Litsea > Litsea cubeba. The sequence continues at coordinate 6,591,107 of CM022946.1, read as the reverse complement.
TGAAAATGTCTTGTTGGATCGTCATTTGGTATGTCCTGCAGTCCATTGCAATTATTTGGCAACACCAATGGACTGCAGGAAACAGCATACAATGACTAAACAGTCATTTTCAACACACATCATCAACTAGTGACACCAAATCAAGCTAAAACGAAACTCTCTTCCCACCTTCCTCTCCTCTGTTCTCTTCTATATTCTTCCCTTGCATATTTCTTTTATTAAACCCTAATCAGTTCAAAGAAGCCAAAATCAAGTCTCAAATTGGCATCAAAGAATTAACATTGACAGCCAAAATTTTCTGTGGGGGCTGCTGTTGATGTTTGCAAGAACATCAACAGCAAATAAAGAGCGAGTCCCAGAACCGTGCAAAATCTATGTTGGCTTAAGAAGGATAGATTTTAACAGATTAATTTGAGGCCTCCTGATGGTATGTGATCTAATCTTATTCCATGGAAATTTCATAAAGAAAATTTGGTTAGGAGATAATGGATTGTACAGAGGATGGAGGGTATTTCCAACAGATTTTCTATAGATCCAGCTGTTAATGAAGTTCTCCTACCTCCTAGAAGTAATTCCACATGGCTTGATGACTTGTTAAAGTTGCAACAACAATTGTTCGACCATATATCTGCCAACCAACACATTTTTCCCTAGTTCTTTTGTTCTACAAACAGCAGCAGTAATTGAAGATGTCTCGGCAGGGTCTTGATAGCAAGGATTAAAAACTCGGCCAAGTTGGAGTTGACTCAGACTCGGTCTTCAGCAGATCAGTTCCCATGGAACTTGGACCCAACACAGCTGAAAATTGAAAAATGCTGAAGATGAAAGGCTATTCCTAAGAACCACCTTGCAACCTTCGTACTTTCCCGTGCACTGTGAGATTGCCATTTAACAGCCTCTTTCTTTTGACAGCTTCTCATTCAAGCCTTCATTGACTTAACAAGTCTTTATTGACTTAGCTTTCATGGCCAACAAACAACTTTTAACTGGATGGTCAACAACAACTTTTGACAAGACATTTCTGTGGATCTTCTAAAAACTAGTAAGAATCACCCGTACAATGTGAGAAATGAAACAAAGCTTTCCGTGCTTAAGTTTCCAGGCTGCCCCTGGCTCCCAGACCATGTAGGCCGATAACTGTTAACTAGTTGAGGTGTGACTTGGTTGAGTCGAGCTGACTCGGCCTGCCAACTCTTAAGGGTCCTGAGTCAGGTCCTGATTCCAGGTTTTTAATCCTTGCTTGATAGTGTGTTGATGCACAATTTCAAAAAAAAAAAAAAGTGTGTTGATGCACTTGTGAAGGTGTGTACTATTTGTAACAAATCACTGATCCTTTTGTGGGTATTTCATCATATCTAAAACAAGTTTCATGTCTTTTTTTCTTTTTGTGATTCAATTTAATGAGATGATAAGCTCTACTATATATTATGTCATGGGGATGCCCCATAAATCTAATAAATCAAAAATAGAACCAAAAAAATCCGAAATGCAAAATTCTATCCATCACAAGAGCTGCTATTTATTTAATTGCGGACCATTTTTGAATTATTTTACCATGCATTTGCGAGGCACCGGTTTAAGGGTTGAGATAGTTTGGTGAAAAAGAGTTTTTACGAAGTCATCTTCTATCCACAGTAAGGTCACCAGGTCAACTATCTAGATAACAAAATTGTGGATGAAATGCTTCACTTATGGGATGGCATTATCCATGTTGGAAATTATCCATAGTAAGAGAGAAGCAAAATGGTGGTAGAAGTATATACTTGTTTAAGAAGCTTGATATGTCATCCATGCCCTCAATCCACTCCACATCAGGCCCAAACTTGACATTGCCATCTAAATCTAGGGTAACATGCACTCCGATACCACCATCCTCTGGGAGTGGATAAATCAAGTGTCTAAAAGGAGCCATCCTAGTTTTAGATAAGGTGAAGTAGCAACCACGAGCATAATAGGATGATTCTGGAATAACTCCATGGTTTGTGCCACACAATCTTTTGGCAAGGCGTAACGCACTCAAACCTGTGGAGTTGATTACAAGCTTGGGAGCAAGTATAAGCTGCGTCTGCACAGACGAGTTTTCAACACACTTTTCAAGGTCCTTACTTTCACAAATATGGAGATGAATGCTATTATCCTGAATATGTCCACCAATCACTGTCGTATTGTAAGAGAAGGTTGTTCTGTAATTATCGGCTTCTCCCTGGATCCACATTGATGCATTATATTAGAAAACCTATGTTAAGATATTAAAACTAACATGTATTAAAGAACAGAGAATCCTATACATGCATGCCTGCACTCTATCCAAACTGGCACCAATGAAACTTCAATCTTAAGGGGGCGTTTGGAAATACTAGTCCAATTAATGAGAGATAATTAGATTGAGATCTACAATAAAAGTTCTATTTTTTTTACTTATAATTTACAGTTAATCTGTTTGGTAGTAAAAAATTGTAAAAAAAAAGACTCTTATTTCATGAGGTAATTGCGGCCCACCGAATTGTGTTAATTGGGGCACGCCTTTTAAAATTACAATGTAGAGCACACCATTTGTGTATTTTTGAAGATTTTGTTGGGTTATTTCGTCCAAAATACATAAATTTTGCATTTTCCACATCCATCCACTTTAACTAAAAAAAGCTCTAAAGAAAAGCAGCTTCACTTAGCTTTTTTTTTTTTAGAGGCAAAAGCTCTAATGTGTAAACAAGCTCTAAAAATATATAAAAAATCAGAGGTTTACTTAATGCTCTAATATGTAAATAAACTCTAAATCATAAGATATGAGCTTATTTTTAGAGTTTCCTAATGCCCCCTAACTGCGAACTTGACTTGGTAGTCATTCATATATCAATTTGGATTTGCAGTAATCTGGATGTCAAGTTAGGGAAGAAGAATCTTCCAAATATGGTTTGACAAAGAAGTTCCCACCAAAACAAAAGGCCTCATGGATGCTATCCCTCTTAACCAGAAATATTCAATTCAATTGCCATCTGGGGAAGATCCAAACAGGGGCTTGAGCCTTGAAATCATAAACTATCAGAAAAAGACATCACTTAGTGACAACATTTATTTAAATATTAGAAGTTTTACAAACACCATATTTAAATTCTAAAATTCTTTCCTAATATCTCTAACACCAATAAGCAATAATAACACTAGAACATCAACCAAGAAAATCAAATATTGAAACTGATACAGTAAGAGGCAACACCGCATGCAAACATTTTGTAGAGTCCACCCGTGGTTTAAAATCGAAGTCGTGGACGGTGTTATGATTGGCTTAGAAAACTGATATGTCGCAGAAATATGCAGCGGTTCATGGACATTGCAGTCCATCACTGCGTACTTTTACTCCTACCCATGAATCAAAAAAAAATTTTAAAAACCAGAATATTAGAAAATGCTAAAATCTACAGTTTCTTTCATCAAAGCACAGTACAAGGTTATGTAGTGGATTGTGGACCCCCAAGTCGTATAGGCCTTGTGTCACTATTTATATTAAACTATTGAACTTCTTAAAGTTTAGTGCTAAAATCAAATGGGTTTCAAGGAATTTGGTGTCATACTAAGCTTGCCTTTCTTATTTGAAATGATAACCACATATGCATGAGCTTTTTAGCTGGTTCTTATGATCTTTGATACGTAGTCTCCATGTACTCTTCCCTCCATTCATGAAGGCTTTCCTATTCCACTTGCATTGTAATTGATGTAATCTTAAGTAGACCCCGTAAAGGAACACACAATAGTTGGAACTATAGTTCATAAAAGATCATTTGCCTACATGCTATAGAATTCATAGGAATTCACAATAAAGATGGTTTTATCAAAGGAGCATTAAATAGGTGAAGAGTGAAGGGTCTAAAGTGTAGATCTGGATAGGAGTACCACCACTTTTCTAGGATTTAATTTGCTAGACTTATGGTAGGATAATCATATCATATCAAGTGCAACATCTTAATCAATCTTTATAATTAGTAATGATGGGAAGATTGATGAAGATGTCGAACATAGGATAAAAGTAGGATGGTTGAAGCGGAGACTTGCTTCTGGAGTTCTTTGTGACCAATGAGTGCCAACAAGATTGAAGGAAAAATTTTACAGGACAACGATTAGACCAGCTATGACCTATGGAGCAGAATATTAGCCAATCAAGAAGCAACAGATACACAAAATGGATGTAGCAGAGATGAGAATGTTGAGGTAGATGTGTGATAAAACTAGAAAGGATAAAATTAGAAATGAGCGCTTTCAAGAGCATTTAGGGGTAGCAACAATAGGGGATAAAATTAGAGAAACTCATTTGAGATGGTTTGGGCATGTCCAACGTAGGCCGGTAAGGAAAAGTTTGGCCATGAAGGTTGATGGCCCACCAAGGGGAAGGGGTAGCCAAAGAGGACGTGGATGGAGGTGGTAAAAATGGATATGATGAAGTGTAACTTATCTAAAAATTTGGCTCAAGATAGATCGGAATGGAGAAACAGAATTCGTGTGGCCAACCCCAACATAGTTGGGACAAGGTTTTGATGATGATCAAATGCGAGATCAATTCATGGCCCCCTCAACGATCTTCACCTTTAATCTTTTGCTTTTAACTCCTTAGATAAATGGGCATTGTATAGAAATCTTAAGTCCTCAATACCTATTATACAAAAAAGAGTCTTAAAAATAAATAAATAAATAATCAATTCCGCGGCCATATAAACCAATAATATCAATCATAGTAGCCATCACAGATGATAATAATTGCCAATACTATACCAGGGATACAGGAGAATAATAAGCCCGCCTCAAATTATTGTAGTGGCAGCCGGCAAGGGCTTTTTTGCAGAATGTATTAGCCAACATGTGGCACATTTATCGAAATTTTAAATCATGAGCCCCCCTATAGTCAATCCAACCCCTCGCACTCAACTACACCCGTTGTATTGGCTCTATTGACACTAGCTCAAACTTTGATTCTTAGCAAAGTTAAATTCACCAGTGGATTAAATCATCCTAAGTGTGGATCAGTACATCTGTGAGGCCCTTACATTGATGGATATCATCATCCAATAAGGATAACTTTTAGCCAAATCTCATCAACAATGACATCTTCCTTCCACCATAAATTATGATTAGTGGTGGTCCTAAGTGGACCCTACAAAGAGGATTGCACCTTAATAAGGTGGGGTTGCTCATACTACATCAAGCCTCTATATACATATATATGTATATATATAAAGGGAGATGCTCCTATGAGAGTAACTCTCACGGTACTATGAGAGTAAGGGTGGGGGCCCTCACATCCATATCCAATTCCAATAGCCTAAATGTTAGGACCCCCACCCCTTACTCTCCTAGTGCCGTGAGAATTAGTCTCACAAGAGCATCTCCCATATATATCTGAGCACCAGTGCTCTCAATAAGGTGAGCACCGCATGCCTAAACACCTAGTGGGGCCCACCTTATGATCCATCCAAGTGGATCATAAAACACGGATCCCCTCATAGTCATTGATCCTAGGTTTGGCACCCATCCAAATGGATTGGACCGTTAGATCAACTATGTACTCGTTTTGGGTGGTGAAAACTTATCGGCCTTTGATCAAGTGGTTAGGATGATGATTCCGGACTCCATCACCATACACAAGTAGGTGAGGGGGAGATCCAGAAGAAAGTGTGCTCACCTTATCGTGAGCACTGGTGCTTAGTCGAGAGGGGCCCTACATACATACATATAGCAAATGATCCTGTATATACACATCGTACCGGAATATGGTCTGGGTAGCATGCTAGACCCACACAAATCCAAACAGTCCACACACATATAGCCCCCCCCCCCCCCCCCCCCCCCCCCAGCTGGACCCACACAAATCCAAACATTCCACACACACATAGCCGCCCCCCAACCCCGCGCCATGAATTACACCGGATTCCATGGGTTAGCACTGATCCAAACCAACTAGACCATTGGATCGAGGGTCAAATTTCTTATTAATGTAAAGCAATTAAACTCATGGGCTACAGATCAAGGGGTTAGAGGCATGAGATTGAATCCATTTTATTATATATGGGCCGTAGGGCCTACCCAAATGGATCTTTCCACTCCCTAGTCCCGTGATCAGTGGGGCCTCAAGTGGGCCCAATCTAGCTACGCCGTGCCCTATTACGGTACATACATCTCATACCGGAGCAAGGCCCATATATATAAATATATATAATATAGAATGATCCACGCACACACACATATAAAACAAAAATGATCCACCTGGAAGATGTGCATGGATCTTACACTGCACACAACTTAGTGGGACCCACCTTATCACCAGTCTGAATGGGACACACAACCACCACCCTTGGATGTCACCAATCCCTTTTTTTTACACCGATCCAAATGGGACTGACTAATGGATCGGCTATCATTTTTATTTTAACTTGTGAGCCACATATGAAGAGATTAGGATGGTTTGATGGGCCTAAAATTTTACACAGAGGCAAGGCCCATTGAAAATTTTGGATCCCCCACCTTTCCCTTGATTGGTGTGCACATGAGACAAGCAGGATAAGTTGATAAGAGCATGGAAAGGATCCAAACTCATATATATATATATATGTGTGTGTGTGTGTGTGTGTAAATGATCAAGTACACGTCTAGTAGGGCCCACCTAATCACCGACCCTAATGGACCACCCCCCCCCCCCCCCCCGCCCCCCGCCCTTCCCCCCTTCTCTAACTTGGATTGTTGGATTGATGATCAATTTTTCTATTTTGGTATAAAACCATTAACTTGTACTCCTTGGATCAAGTGGTAAGGATTATCCGATTGGCGTCCCAATTCCGCTCTATGTTGACAGTCCTTGAGAGTGTCTTCATCCCTAGGGAGGGCAGAGATAAAGAATCTGGATGGCGTCCTCTGACGGCCTCTTTTCAGTGGCTTCTTTCTTTTCTTCATTGTCTGCAGAGGTGGAGGAGTCATTCTTTCTGGGACAACTTGTGGAGCATGAAAGCACAGCCTAAGAAGGGCAAAGATAAAAGAATCTGGATGGCGTCCTCTGACGGCCTCTTTTCAGTGGCTTCTTTCTTTTCTTCATTGTCTGCAGAGGTGGAGGAGTCATTCTTTCTGGGACAACTTGTGGAGCATGAAAGCACAGCCTAGACTTACAGCATTTTGGTGGATTGTGCTACTTGGTGGGATACTAACCATGGGAATTTACGTCAACGTAAAGCAATTATTGTTAATGCGTGTCTAATGTGTCTCGCAAATGAGGAATCAATTGATCACTTGCTCCTTAATTGCTCCCTTGCCCAACGCATATGGAGATCAAATTTTACTTGGTTCCACTTTTGTGGTCCTCTACCAAATTCTATCACTTCTCTGTTTGACATTTAGAGATTGGGGGTAGTCTCAAAAAGAGGACGAATGATGTGGAAACTTTCATTCTTAGCGGCCATTTGGTCCTTATGGAAAGAAAGAAACTCCAGGTGCTTTGAAGAAAATGTTAGGATTTGTGTATATTGCAATTTGATGGATGCATGATCACTTTAGCATCATTTAAATTTTCACATATGCATTATCTTTGAAAAGCTTGAAATCTTGAATTTTCACATGCATAGTTCTATAACTTTCAAACTTGTCCTTCATGCATGTTTTGGTTTTCTATCTTGAATGCACAACATTACAAAATTGTTTTGATTAAGCTTGTCTATGGCCTTAGAATTTCAAATCATCTTAGGCATTGATAGGTTCATGTTTTGAAAAACATTTCTGAGTTGATTTAAACATGAATCTAAGCTTGGTTTCCATGGACCTTTGAATCCTCATTGATATTGGCACATTTTACAGGATTTACTCTTTGTTCGGTGAACCATTTGGTCCATGTTCGATTAACCGACCTTCACCGAACCCACTTCGGTTCAGACAACTGGATGTCCAATTTCCAGCATTTCTGAGTTCGCTAAAGACGCCGGTTCATGTTCAGTTAACCGAACTCAATTCAGTTAACCGACAAGAGAACCGAACTTAAATTTTTGACCGTTGTAATATGACCGTTAGAATTTCGGTTAACCAAACTTGGAAGGGGGTTAAGCGACGGCTAGCCGTTGGAAAACTTTTTCTATATATACCAGCTCATCCCAAGGCCAAAGGGGTGAGACTTTGAGGGAATTTTTGAAGCACATTGAGGCCAAAGAAAAAGGGGAATGAGCTAAGGATGGCTAGAGGTCATTCGGAAAGCTAAAGCTTGGATGATTAAGTTCAATCTCTCTTTAGTAAACTTTGTTTTCCACATCATATGTTTCATGCTTTGCTTAAATCTTTGGTAAATTCCGTTTAGCATGATAACTATGTTTTATTGAATCCATTACATGAATTTTACTTTGAATTATTTTATTGTTTGGATTCTTTATTTGGATTCATATAAATCCAAAGTTTGGGCACACAAAAGATTGTAGAGAAAGAAAACTTTAGGTACCTTGGATCTATGGTGCAACAGGATGGAGGGATTGATACTGATGTAAGTCACAGGATTCAGGCCGGGTAGACCAAATGGAGGAATGCTTCGAGAGTCTTGTGTGATCGGAAAGTCCCCCTCAAGGTTAAAGGAAAGTATTATAAGGTGGCGGTACGACCAGCGTTGTTATATGGATCAGAGTGTTGGGCAGTAAAGCATAATCATGTCAAAAAGATGGAAGTTGCAGAGATGAGAATGCTAAGATGGATGTGTGGGATCACAAGGAGAGATAGGATTAGGAATGAGGAGATTAGGGGCAAAGTAGGAATAGCACCGATTGGAGATAAAATGCGAGAAAATCGACTGAGATGGTTCGGTCATATTAGAAGGCGTCCAACGGAGGCACCTGTTAAAAGGTGTGAAAACATGGAGATTTTCAAAAGTAGGAGAGGGAGACCCAAGAGAAGTTGGAAAGAAACTATTAAACATAACCTTGCCTACATAGATCTAACGAAGGACATGGCCCTAAACAGATTTGATTGGCGTCGTCAAATCCATATAGCCGACCCCACCTAGTGGGAAAAGGCTTGGTTTGGTTTGGTTTGGTCTTTATTTGGATTCGTACCAAGTTGAACTCTAACTTTCATATCTTTGAATCACGCTTTGCAAACATCTTTGAAATTACTTGTAGCATGATTCTCATACTTGGTTGAATCCTTAGCTTGTTGTTTTCATACCTTGGAAAATATAGTTAAACTAATTTGTTCTGGAAACAACATGCTCATGCATCACATGTTTTAGTCTTGAAATTTCATAGAACTTGTGAGCCATTGATAGTATATCATTAGCAAGTTAATTTTTTGAAACACATGTGATTAGCATTTACTTCAATCAAATATCTCTTTATGATTTAACCTTTCAAATGCTTTAGGCATACATTAATGAGCTTTCACTTTCATGTTTGATTGAAGTCTTCATTCATACACATTGATCATATATCTTTGCATTCATAGAGTGTATGTCTAAGTTGTTCTTTTACTTTCATTTCAGCCTATTGTAGAGGCATTATAATGAGCTTAAATTGTATCTCTTAGAGTGTATCTTAGACACATTTGAGAGAGAAAATCTTTTGGCTTGTAAAGGTTATTGCTTAGCCTAGAAAAGCATACTGTAAAGGTTATTGCTAAGCCTATTAAAAAGCATATTGTAGAGGTTATTACTTAGCCTAGAAAAGCATAGTGTAAAGGTTATTGCTTAGCCTATTAAAAAGCATAAATTGAGATAGTGGAAAATCCGGTGGGGTGTAAGAACACAAACCGGTAGTGGATGTAGGCATTAAGGCTGAACCACTATATATCGTTGTGTTATGGTGTATGCTTTGTTGTGATTGTTTATAGCTTCCGCACTTTATTTGTTTCATAATCATCACTTATTCCCAATTTATTTTAAGAAGCTAAAATTTGGATTGATTGGCATAAAACTGAGTCCCCCCCCCCCCCCCCCCAAAGGGTTCGGATCCAGTCAGGAAAATCGTCAGATGTTAACAGGATTACAAATAACGTGAAGCATCTTGTGGCCCTTTGGGTCTCTCATCTGCCACTTTTAAAAGGTATTTCGACAAGTACCATTCTTCTCAATTGGGATGTAGTGGCTCTTTCTCGCCCTATTTCGAGGCGCATCTATGCAAGATGGCACCCACTTCCATATGGAGCTTTGAAGCTTAATTTTGATGGGAGTGCTATTGGTAATCCGGGCATGGCAAGTGTTGGTGGTCTTATCTGCGACGAAGATGGGAACATTATTCTGTCTTACTCTAGCCCAACAGGTGTTTGTTCAATCAACAAAGCGGAACTCCTACCATTGAACATAGGTCTGCGGGAAGCGTCCCGTCTACTACCACAACGTCTCCTTGTAGAAGGAGAATCCTCTTGTGTTATCCAATGGGCGACCAAGTCTTCTTCCCCACCTTGGTATCTTGCAAACATTATAGAAGAGGTGCTTCAGTTGTCTGGAGATTTGAACGTGTCCTTCTATCACATTATGAGATCAGCCAAATGCGGAGGCGGACCTACTTGCCAAAGAGGGAGTTATTAAGCCTTCTTTGATAATTTTGATCCCTCCTTAAGCTATTATGTTTTTTCATTTGTTTTACCACTTGGGGCTCCGGCTCCTTTCTGATTTAAATGTTTTCCCCTATGTTTTTTGTTTGGGGCTCTTTGTGACCAGTATAGTTCTCTTATACTGTAGAGCTTTTTGGAGTAATATATAGTCGCCATTTTTTTTTTTTAAAAAAAAATCCGATTGGCCTGGAATTTTACACAGGGGTAGGACCCATCCAGATATTTCAATCCCGACCTTCCCATCCAGCAGGGCCCCATGTTTAGGCCCCACCAAGGTGCACACGAGTGACAAAGCCCATAAATACATTCAAAGAAATAGTAACAACAAACCTTTAATAAGACAAACTCGAAATGAAATATTTTGAGGTGCACTTGAAGATATTGAGAAATAGACTCCATTACCAAATATTTGAAAATTTTCAATTGTGGTTTCCATCCAAACACCAAGGACAATGACACAAAATCAGCATTAAGCATTGAATAAATTTTAAACTGAATGTTTTCATTTGCAATAGTTGGAAGGTCGAAAACTTACCATATTTGGTTTACCACCTACAAGAAGAATAAAGGATAAGTTTTGAGAAAACTATAAATAGTTCAAATAAAATCAAAAGGTGCCATATGATTGTGTCTCAATGTAATTCAACAACCTAAATGCACACAGTTTTATCATTTAGAAAATGTACAAAAACAAATGACACGGTTGAATATTTTGATAAAAACAGATTTATTATATATTTTATTGTGATTCTAGGGCAGCTCAGAACTCGCAAGACACTTTAGGTGGAAAGGAAACATCCATATGACCAACATTGTTCTCAAACACTAAAAGACACCAGCAAATTGTTGAAACTAATAATGATGAATCCAATAATGAAAAAGTTTTGAAAAACTTGTTAATTCTCGTTCATGTAAGAACAATTTTAAGTAGAGCATGCCAGATGGAACAACTTACCAGCAAAGAAACCATAAGAGAGTGGCTATCAACTATCCCAGTACAAGGAGACAGCAAAGCTTTAACACATTGTAGTTCTGGTTCCATTTGCATTGCTTCAAATCCTTCCATCATCCTCAGACCCTCGACCCCATTCTCAATTCCATGATCCAACAGATTTCTCAACTTTGGGATTTCTGTCAATGTTGTAGCAACTATAAGTTTACCAATCTGTTTATGTGGAACACCATGGTCCGAACAATACTTGTATAAAATTTTTCTCCCTCTTACACAAAGGTTTGCCTGAAACACATTTCAAATATTTTAGGAATCCCAAGAATCCATATCAGTCCGTCACTTTCGTCAAGTTACCGCTGACTATTTTGTACAATTAAATTTGTACAGGATCTAATTTTATCATCTGGAAACCCCACATCCTATTGGTTACAGAAATAAACTAACGAGTCAGAAAACCGAGGCATTTAATTGGACAAAGAAAAAAAAACTGAAATTTCATTGGCCTTCTATATCTTCATGAGAAGTCCCCCAAATGGAGGGTCACGATGTCCAATCAGTGTATTTTAGACTTGACCACATATGACAAGGCTTGCCAAGGTAATATTTTGGATCTTTTATACATGTCCAAGTGTGAGAGGATAGGATCTCAGATAATAAGAAAAAATTTAGCGGGAAAAAAAGAAGAAAAGAGAAGTAGAGAACACATAAAGAACAATGAACAAGTATCCAAGTGAAATGATCATCAATGGTGATTCCTGTATTCAAAATTCAGCTCAAATTGAAAATAGATTGTCACTTCCTTTGTAATATAGAATATTTTAAAGCAGTATTTTTCTTTCTTCTTCTTTCTATCAAAGTTTAGAAAAAGCATGAAACAATACTTATTGCAGAGGGCAATATGATTCATGGTTCTATCTAATCTACCTATTGCTTCAGAACATTTTAATAATATCAAAATATTATTCTGAAATTGTATTTCCTCAACAAAATCACAATATAGTTCAAATATCATCAGAAATGAAAACATCCCAAGGAGATAAAAACAAAATATCAATAAACAAATGAAGAATACAAATAATTGTTTTTCTAGTATTTTTATATTTTGTGTATTCAATTATCATGTTTAATTATTTAAATATTAATTTATTTACAGAGAACCCATTTAATTTTGAAAATATCCAAACATTTTTCCAAGAAGATAATTTCACCAAGACAGCAATATAAGAATAAAAGAAAGAAAAATCTCTGCATTTGGCATTTTGGGTCATCAATAATTATCATTGCAAAGACTAATAACCGGTAAAAATAGAGAATAAGATCAAGTTTCATGAAGAAATTAAAGACCCAGAACTTGAAATTCCAAATGGGGTTCTTCACTTGTTCACAAAAATCAAACCTTTAGAGATCCTGGGGGGTAATAAATCCCTGCGTGAATGACTTCGCTGTTGCGAGAACTGGTGCCGGTGCCGAATGTAGAAGCGGATTCGACCACAAGAACATCTCTGCCTTTCAAAGCAAGCTCTCTTGCCACTGCAATTCCAACTACGCCAGCTCCAATCACCACGCAGTCTACTACTTCAGTTGGGGCTTTCTGTAACTGGGTGCTGAGATTACTCCATTGTAAATGTTTGGGTCTGGGTTTTATGGAATTTTTCAGGAGCCTGAAGGAGGATTTCCACATGTTCACTCTATTGCAAGTAGGAATTGTTTGGATTTGTGTAGTCTCTATCTTCTTGGTGGTAGCCTACTCCTAGCAATATTATCATTGTACATGATATGATTTGTTCCAGGGAAATTTACCTACGGACGGCCAAAGACCCGGCAATTACCCCATTAAAGATGAAATATTATAATTTAGAGGATTTTACTCGAAAAATCCTTTAAGACTTATAAAAAATCGAAAACACCATCCACATCTTATAATGACCACATTAGTCTCAAAGGTCTTGGTTGGTATTTTTTTTTAACTTTTTTCTTTAAGCATGGATATCCCTGCTCCTTTCCCTTAAACAAAATCCAAAACCCAAAAATCCATCATCTCCCATATCAGATCCAAGAAGGAAGGAAGAACCAAACCATAACCCTAAAACGAAGAAGATACAGATCTTCGTCAAAACCCTAACAGGCAAAACCATAACCCTAGAAGTCGGATCCTCCAACACCATCGACAATGTGAAATCCAAGATCCAGGACAAGGAGGGCATTCCCCTGGACCAGCAGCGCCTGATCTTCGCCGGAAAACAGCTCGAGGATGGCCGGACCCTCGCCGACTACAACATCCAGAAGGAGAGCACCCTCCACCTCGTCCTCCTCCTCCGCGGCGGCATGGCCAAGAAGAGGAAGAAGAAGACCTACACCAAGCCCAAGAAGATCAAGCACAAGAAGAAGAAGGTCAAGCTCGCCGTCCTCCAGTTCTACAAGGTTGACGACTCCGGCAAGGTGCAGCGCCTCTGCAAGGAGTGCCCCAACGCCGACTTTGGCGCCGGGACCTTCATGGCCAGTCACAGTGATCGCCACTACTACGGCAAGTGCGGACTCACCTACGTCTACCAGAAGGCAGGAGGTGATTGAATTTTGAAATTGTGGAAATTTCAAATTGGGTTTTTTGCCTTTGAATTGGAATCGCAAGACTGTTTGTTTGATTTAGGTTTTAATGTTGATGTTCTTTCGTTTTGAATAATGAGTTGAACCCTTAATTAAAAAAAAAAAAAAACACTTCAAGCTGAAACTCTATTTAATAAGAGAGGAACAGAGAAAAGGAGAAATACAGCTGATCTAGTGCAAAACAGAAAATCAAAATGCTGATATCCTGACCAAGGCACTTCCCAAAGCTAGGTATGAGTTCTTGAGGCAAAGGCTTGGAGTCTGCAGCTCCAGAGCCAAGGAAGAGCGTTGAATGATGCCCGAGGAGCTGCTGACGTGGAGCTGGCTGGGCTGTTGATGTTTGAAAAGGAAGGACACCATCAAACGGAGCCTTGTGTAAGTTAATTGTATATGGTAGCGATTTATGAACTACGAATGAGTTAATTTTGTTGTAATATATCTTACCAAATTATGCAGAGTATGTGGAAAGAAGGACACTGTCAAACAGAGCCCCTTGCCTTTGGTCGGAATGGTACAAATGTGTTGGATATGAAGGAAAGTAAAACATTAGTCTTTTTGCTACATCACATTAATCACTTCAGTTTGCTGGTAGGTTACACAGATGAGGCAGTGTGGGAATTTTACAATAGCTCAACAAGTGATCATTATTCTCTAACTACTTGCAAAGAATTTGTAAGTATGCATTGTAATATCTTTATACAATTTATTCTCTGACTACTTGCAACTAATATTCTACTTTGATACTCCTCAGGTTGGTTGGCTAACCCAAAAATTTGTGGTTTATGGTTGGAATGATCCTTTCGTCTGGACCTTCAAAGAAAAGATGGACATCCCCCACCAAGACAATGGGAATGACTGTGGGGTCTTCGCATGTGCTTTCGCCGAACACTGTATTTTTCGAAAACCACTCAAGTTCACACAAGCTGATATTCCATTTTATCGGAGCAAAATAGTTCTAGAGATATTCAAAAGGACCTAGGTGCTAAACTCCTATAGAGTGGATTTAAGCGCCTTAGACTAAGAAACGGACCTTTAACTTTTTGTGTAATTGACCACTTTTTTTTTTTAGGGTCAGTTTGATAGAATATGCATGTAATTGGCAGGGAACTTGCTGTTAAATGTTAGTTGACGGATGTGAATGTGAATGTGCATGTCTTTCTTTGATGTACGAATGTGTGATTGTCAGGGAATTTGTTGATTGATTTGAATGTGAAGGTGCATGTCTACCTTTGATACAGATTATCTGTATGTCTTCATAAGCTGCAGAGATGCATTTCTCTTATGGATTAGACAGGGATATCCACGAAAGGGATGTCACGTGTCTTCTTTTGTGTGATGTTCTGATGTTCTAATGTAGGAAAGTAACATGTCTCAAACTGTAAAGAGAGATGACATATGTTAAGAGATGTCATAATCCACTAGTGAGTAGTGTTTTGCTACGGAAACACACTATAGCATGTGTCTTTTGTTTTTGGTGATGCTATGATGTTCTTGAAAAACTTAATATTTGTATACACAATTGTTAATGATACTTAACATATATTTTGGTGTTGATGGATGTTTCAGAGAATGTCAAATGTGGTGTTGATGGATATTTCTTATACATATTTTTGGGGTTAATGAATATTTCTGATAAGTAACATTGATGTAGTACCTAATGTGTCTGTTGAAACTCTCTATTTGGAGTAGTAATATCTCAGCCACAAGTATCAGGTGAGCGGGGATGTCCCCGTTCACAATACTCTAGTGTACGGGGATATCCCCGTCCCAATTGATACCAAGCACCCACATGACTCTGGTGAGCGGGGATATCCCCGCTCATAGTATTAACAGAGGCAGGGATATCCCTGTTCACAGCACTAATATGGGCGGGGATATCCCCGTCCCAACTGAAACCACCTTGAGAGACAATACTCTGGTGGGTGGGGATATCCCCACTCACAGCACTAACAGAAGCAGGGATATCCTTGGTCATAGCACTAATTTGGGCGAGGATATCCCCATCCCAACTGAA
Source organism: Litsea cubeba (assembly GCA_012931725.1). Classification (NCBI taxonomy): domain Eukaryota; kingdom Viridiplantae; phylum Streptophyta; class Magnoliopsida; order Laurales; family Lauraceae; genus Litsea; species Litsea cubeba. The sequence goes on along the minus strand of CM022946.1, from coordinate 6,574,986 downwards.
ACAAGTCCTTGAGAGACAGCACCCACAGTACTCTGGTGGGCGGGGATATCCCCGTCCCAACTGAAATCAGTCCTTGAGAGACAGCACCCATAGTACTCTGGTGGGCGGGGATATCCTCGCTCACAACACTAACAAAAGCAGGGATATCCATGTTCACATCACTAATTTGGGCATGCACTGTCTTCTTCTTCCTCTAACATTCTGGAATCTGATCTCTGCAGCTGAAGATGTTCTAATTTGAACCCAGATGAAAAAGATCCAAATCTCCCCTTAAAATGATGAATCCAAGCACAATAACTTTTTAATCCTTGCAGATCCCAGAGAACCCTTCTACTTTGTAATCAGAAAAATCCAAATTCCTGCTGGGAACTCTAGATTCAATCCTTAAAACCCATCTTCCGAAAATATAAGATTCTGAATGTGGAAAAAGCTCCTGTTCTAGAAAACCAAGCTGCCATATCAAAATCTCATTTTCCAATGAGCTCGAAAACACCCAGATTTCGATCTTTCGTAGCAATTCTAGAGAGAAAGGCTAGGACTGGCGTCCCAATCACTTACAAGAGTGGAAAAGATAGTTGCAGCAGATTAAATGAAGGAAAAGAGGAGAGGAAGAACTGCAGGCTGCCGGTGTCGACCCATAGGGAATAAGGGAGAGAAAGGAAGAAAGACGGAGGGAGAGAAGAAGTCGAACATGGTAAAAGGCAAAAGGGATTTTAGGAGGAGCAGGGATATCCCTGCTCAGAGAAGAAAAGAAAAAAAAAAACCAAATAAGGCTTTTGAGACTACTGTGGTCATTATAAGATGTTCATGGTGCTTTTGGCTATTGACAAGTCTTAAAGGATTTTTCGGGTAAAATCTTCTATAATTTATCTAAAAAAAGATTGTACACAAAAAATGCACATGGGACGAAAATACCCTTTTTGAAGCGATATCCTATGGGGGCCGGATATCGCACCGTTTGATATCCCAAGGACTTAGGATATCGGATAGTTCGATATCCTACAAAAGTAGGTTATCACACAGTTAAATATTCTATATCTGTGGGATACTGTTGACACCAAAAATGTCACTTTGCCTCTTCAAGATCCAAAGAGCTACATAAAGTCGCAACCTGCCATAAATAGGCAAGGCTACTTCCAAAAAATCAAATCTTGTCAGAATCAAACAAAAACTGCAAGATCCTTCAAGACAGCCAAAAGAGGAGTACACAAGAAGTTTCGGGCCATTTCAAAATCATTTGACCTAACTTTGCTTCTCCGACAGCCGAAAAGGAGCTCTCGGCGGCGAAAGCATCGGAGACACCAAATCTTCGATCAGAGCCGATGGATGGTCTCAAAATACATCCAAAGGCTCCATGTCAAGTTCCGAGTCAAACCGACAACGTTTGACCCTACATCAACCCTCGAACAAGCTAAATCAAGCCTCTCGGCAGCAAGAACCGCCGAGGCCATCACTCATCAGATAGAGCACATGGGCGGCTTTAAAAATGCTTACAAAGGGCTGCACGTCAAATTTCAGGTCATTTCGGCAATATTTGACCATAGTTTGACGCTCGGAAGCCAAATCAGGCCTCTTCGCGGCAAAGCTCTCCGGGACCATGGTTTCCAAGACAGAGCCTATGGATCATCTTAAAATGACTCCAATGGGTTCCCTGTCAAATTTCAAGTTAATCGGACATCGGTTGACCGCACATCAAACCGCGACATCTTCATCGCGATAAAAGCGAGTCTACTGGTGATAGGACCCCAAACGGCTTCAAAACTCAAACAAAAGCCTATGTTCGTCTTATTTATTGCTCATGAGGCTTCACACCAAATTTCAGGTCATTCCGACATCGTTGGCCCAGTTTCAGCTTCTGACGGAAAATCGGCAGCTCTGCGCGACAAAGTCTTCGGCTTTCTCAAAGAATTGGAAAATTTACAAAATAAAATGCAAGGATTCTCATCAGGTTTTCCTACAGGGAAATCAGACCAATAAATGGTCAAAATATCAAGGAAAAATACAGAAAAAAAAAAAGAATCGAAAAACAGTAAAAACGGACACAAAACGGGACAAAAAGGGGGAAAACCCTGCGACCCTGGGGGGAAACCCTGCGACCCTAGGCCAGGGTCGCCGGTGACCCTGGAGCCCGGGATCGCCGGGAAGGCCCCGGAAACCCCGGTTTTCGCCTTTTTTTCGCGATTCGAAGCGTCCGGCCTCTGGTAGTTTCCAAAACTCATACTTTTGAGACACCGAATCCTCTGACATCCGTCAAAAACACAGGTCAATCATCAAAAGTATCGAAAACAACATTGATCGCCACCCGGTCAACCAAAAAAAGTGTGCTTTCTACCCGACCGATCGAGAAATCGACAGGACAGATGGCACTGACCCGCTGTTGGCAACCAACACCTGAAGTCACATGGTCATCCGATGTCGATCTACATGAAGATCCATCGATGATCATTGCCAGAAGAATCCCAAAAGACGCGGCACGGCCCGCGACTCTTCAACTGCTCCGCGACCACTTAATGCGATTAATTGACTAGCTTTATTACAGTCATTAATCCATTTTTTTGGATGGACCAATCAGAAGCAAGCATCCGGGAGTTACAAGTCGAGAGATTCATGGCATTTAACCCATGAAACTCCTCCCATCATGGCGATTAAAGGCGATTAAATGCCCTCAATCTCCTCCGGCCACTCAGAAGCCAAGAAAAAGGAGTTACAAAATAAATAATTAAATCCTGTAACTCCTCCCATTATGCGGCTTAATGACAATAAAAGCCCATAAACCCGCCTAAATGGCTACCTAAAAGCCTATAAATAGGAGAGCTCTCCAAGAAGAAGGAGGGACGGAGAAAATAAAAAACACAGAGACACAGACAAAGCACATAAATTCAGAGAAGGAAAAGAGAGAAAACTCTGCGGAAATCCTACACCGACCACCGCTACAAGGTGACAAAAGTCCCTTGGGGGTACCCCCCCCCCAAGGTCCCTGTCTTCTCCTTCTGCCTCCAATGGCTTAGATGTGGCTTTTCAGCCCGTCTACTCGGTTTTTTATTGGACATAGGACCTCCTTTTGGCCTTTGTCCTCTCAAAACCTGAGGTTATAGCCAAGCCAAGCGAATCAATAGCATCCTCTGTTCTCATCTGCATGGATGATGGCGAAGCCCACATATGGCTTGCGACCGTCAATCTGAACGGGTCCCCCACAATCTCCTGAGAAGTTAGATCCTCCTTTTCTTACTTTTCATTGTGGTTTGTATTTTTTTTAAAAGAGACAAAAATCACAACTCTTGTCTTTCATTATTGATAAGGATTGTAAATCGGCTATAAACGCCAAAATCGGCTATAAACACCAGAAATCGGCTATAAACGCCAAAATCGGCTATAAATGCCAAAAAAATCGCCTTTCACAGCAAACCAAGAAAAATGTCTCTTTTCTTAAATATATGTGCAATGGAAAATTTGAAAGAAGTTGATTTCTTTTTACTTGCGAAGGTTGATCTCCGGATCACCACTTGCAATTTCGAGTAAAATAGAAAATCTGGCACACCCACACAACAAAAATGTTGATGCGCGCCTCTGCCCCCCGGTTACGAAAGGGTCGGACCCAACGGACTCCCACATCCGCCGACCTCGGTAGAACCGAGCAGAAGCGCGGTCCATCAAGCTGGCACACCCGGTGGGACCCGTTTATTTGAGAACACGATGCTAGAAATGAAATATTTGCATATCATATATTTTGCTCTATGCTTATATTTCTTTTATCGATTCCTTGGCTACTTTATAATTGGTGGCCTATGTTGGATTCCGCATCTAAAAAAAATGAGATGAGATTTTTTGGAAATTTCTAATTCTTTGAATTTATTTCCACTCTTTCTCTTTAAAAAAAAAAAAAAAAAAATTAGATTTCTCATTTTGAATTCAAAATTGAGAAACCTTGATCCTTTCCTATCGTTCATCGCGCTGCAGAAATGTTGAGCCTGTTCGACTAAGGTTTTGGGCCATCGTTTCTCTTCGATGAGTTCATTAAAGATCTAAAAAAAAAAACAAAAAAAAAACAGATTTCTCATTTTGAATTCAAATTGAGAAACCTTGATCCGTTCCTATTGTTCATTGTGCTTGCAGAAATGTTGAGCCTGTTCGACTAAGGTTTTGGGCCATCGTTTCTCTTCGATGAGTTCATTAAAGATCTAAAAAAAAATGAGATGAGATTTTTTTTTTTGGAAATTTCTAATTCTTTGAATTTATTTCCACTCTTTCTCTTTTCAAAAAAAAAACAAAAAAAATCAGATTTTTCATTTTGGATTCAAAATTGAGAAACCTTGATCCGTTCCTATCGTTCATCGCGCTTGCAGAAATGTTGAGCCTGTTCGACTAAGGTTTTGGGCCATCGTTTCTCTTCGATGAGTTCATTAAAGATCTAAAAATAATAATAAAAAAAATAAAAAATTAGATTTCTCATTTTGGATTCAAAATTGAGAAACCTTGATCCGTTCCTATCGTTCATCGCGCTTGCAGAAATGTTGAGCCTGTTCGACTAAGGTTTTGGGCCATCGTTTCTCTTCGATGAGTTCATTAAAAAAATATAATAAAATAAAAATATAATAAAAAAAAAAAAAAAAAGACATAGACCACTAAGGTTAAACCAACTGCGTTCTTTGATCATGATTGATTCAAGAAAAGCCTTGTCCAGAGTGTGGAGGCAGCTTGACTGTTCTAGGCAAGGGTCCTCCAAACGGGTTCATTAAGTAATCCTACCCTTACCTGGGGGCAATTCTATCAATCAAGATTTCATAAGATCGGGTTAGGAGGCCTATGTGTACTCTCTCGTCTTTTAAATAAATTGTTTTTTTCAAAAATAAATTTTTTAAAAAATAAAAATTTTAAAATAAAAAATAAAAAATAAAAAAATTTCAAAAAAAAATCTTAAAAAAAAATAAAAATAAAAAATAAAAAATAAAAAATAAAGATTTTTAAAAAAAAATCTTCAAAATCTTCAAAAAAAAAAACTTCCGTCATTTTGGGTTTAGATTGGAGAAATCTTGGTCTTCTCCTTTCTGAGCACTGGCGCTCGCGGAAATCGCTGAGCCCGTGTTCAGATTGGAGTGTCTTTTGCTCTCTTTGATGAACCCGATATTGGCCTTTCAAAAAAAAAACTCGTCATTTTTAGATTCAGATTCGAGAAATTATGGTTCATTTCTTTCTGAGCACTGGCGCTCGCGGAAATCGCTGAGCCCGTGTTCAGATTGGAATACCATCTGCTCTCTTTGATGAATCCAATCTTGACCTTTCAAAACAGAGAATCTCATCTCATGGATGCGGTCTCAAAACATTTGTGTCTAGCGGTACTAGTACGCCCTTTCAAGGTCTACTGTATTGCGACCGGCACATCTGTAGCTCCAAACTTTATATTCTTCTTACTTCGAGCAAGCTCTGCTTCTCGATAAGTCGAATTTAAGTTCACAATTGCTTCTAGCAGTCACTGGGACGCTCATTCTGGGCTTACCATACCTGCGATCAGAACAATTGTACCCTCTATGGCATTTTGCGTTCCTCATATTGCTTGGGTCATCTCCCTCGAGCAATTTGAAAAGACGAAACCATAGAACTTCCCATTTATGATCATTATATTCTTGTGATTACTAATGGATGTAGTCTTGTTTCAGAAATTTTCGAAAAAAACTAACAATGGCAGCATCGCTTACCATTACCTTCGATGAGAACAAGCACCAAATGATGCTTCAACAGAAGCAAACTACGCGCACCTACAAACGCCCCATCAGCTGCCGAAGTGTCAACTCCCTCGGCAACTCTCTGAACTCCAGGTCGACCTCGACTCCCCGAACTATCGTCTTTGGGACGCTGGGACCATTCCCACTTCCCGAGGAACAAACTGCTCCCTCCAAGAAGCAGAAACTCGCCTCTTAACGTGTCACTACCGTGACACCAAAGGTGAGCACCAGAAGGCCTGAAGCCCGTGGCACCCCCACGAAGCCTCGACCTGCAAGCAACCAGGTCTATCCCAAGACTTGGTCCCCAAAACCTTCACCAAAATAGAGAAGGTCTCAAACATCCACTAAGCCAGCATTCCTGGCCCCACTCAAGGAGAACCAGTTCTACCCTCTTGCTTACATGAAAGAGGAGAGACCCATCTCCAACCTGACTTCCAAGTCATCCCAACATGAGCCGGCTTGTTCCTACAAGCCCAAAATCAAATCATGCATCACAAGGCCTCTACAAGCACCTGCTAAGGACTACAAACCTGCAGTTCGACCCTTCATCTCTACAGGGGCCGAACTCCAAAAATTCAAAGCTTCGCTGCAACAGGCGAAGGACAGGGTTCGCATCCTGTCCTTGCCCAGCTACAAAGAAGACAGGCTCGGCTGCTGCACCCGAGGGAGCACATCCTTCATCGTCAAAGCTCAGCCAGAGCTGACCGAAGCTCAAATTGCTCGTCGTATACGCCGCCGCGCGTCATACCGGCAAAAGAGACTAGAGAAGCAAAGGACCCAGCCTCCTACACTTCAAGTCTCTCCCAAATGGGTCGAAAAAGAAAGACCCAACCAAGTTGCTGCCGTCCATATGGTTGGAAAAACCAGAAGGCGCCAAAAGTCAGCAACAAAAATCCATGTCCGACGTCCGATGACCCGCAGTGTCTCAAGGAGAAGAAAACATTCAGAAGAATCCCCTGCTCCTTCAAGCAAAGGACGGCAGAGTGATCCTTCCTCAAGCTCTTCTTAAAAAAGAATGAGCCCCAGCTCAGTCACCAGGACAGTTTCTTCGTTCGAATCACGAAGGATGAATGTCTTGGCTACAAATTCTGAGGTACCACCCCGCAATCCACCTCCAGAAGATGCGATCACCCGCATCCAGCAGTTGGAACAGGGCCAGCAGAGGATTGAAACTCTAATGGAAAACCTTCTCCTCGCCTTCCAAAATCAGGCGAACAATGAACCTCCTCCGAATCATCAAAACGACGAGGTAAATGGAGAAGAAAATGAGTCACGCGCCCTTACCAAAAAGGACGTAGACAGTATCCTCACCAAAGCAAAAGAAGAGGATATACTCAAGGAGCATGGGATCAAGCCACCATATCCCTTATGGATGGACTCGGTCCCGTTCCCCACCAAATTTAAGTATCCTACTCTCCAAACATATACGGGGAAAGGATCAGCCAGACAGCACGTCATCCACTTCAAGATCCTGACGGGAGCTATCGCGGATCAAGATGCACTCAAGATCCACCTCTTTGCAAGTACCCTAAAAGGTACGGCCTTCGATTGGTACTCTACTCTGCCAGAAGACTCAATCCAAAACTGGGCCATGCTAGAGACACGCTTCCTGACTCACTTCAAAGGTGAGGATCATACCGCTACTATGGCTCGGCTGTGCAGCCTAAAACAGGGGGAGAATGAATCAACATATGACTTCATTCACAAGTGGAAAGCAATGGCATACAAATGCTCTGATGTATTGCCACAAGCGTCGCTAGTCGACATTTGCCGAAACAACATGAGAGCCAGAATCCGCTCCATGATCATCGGCAACAAATCAAAAAACCTGGGAGAACTCCTAGAAGCTTCCATGGAAGCTGAAACGGTGATTAAAGACCTCAACAGTCAGAAATCATCAAGAAAAGAGCCAACCGCCATTGCAACCTCTAAACCAAAGAAAAAAGAGGTCCTCAATGTGCAGACCAAGTCAGCTCCTCAGCCACCAAAGAAAGCTGAAAATAAAGTTGCTGGTAAGAGACCTGAACTCTCAGATGCCTTCAAAGAACGAGTAGAGAAGAAATACCCGTTTGATGAAAATGTTGATGAAATCTTCGGGACTCTTGTGGCAAACGGCAAACTCACCTTGCCTGAACCAAAAAGACCGGGTGATGTTGGCAAAACCAACGATCCTCGGTACTGTCCATACCACCAGATGATCTCGCATCCTCTCAATCAATGCTTCGTTGTGAGGGAGAAAATAAACGAGATGTGGAAAAACGGAGTCATCACCTTTGACAAAAACTATGGGCCTGCCTCCGTCAACATGGTCAATGTGGACAAACATCAAAATCACCGAAGAAAAAGATCACTACTTCCTTCAAGGTAATAAACTCAATCCAAGCGTCCGAGGAACTGGTTCCTTACCCGACACCAGATGGACAACCGATATGGGTACATCCCGATCTCCTGGAAGATGAAAATTGTGAGGTCGTGAAAACAAAGCCTACAGCTCAACAGCGAAGGCAGGCTAGGAAACATCTCCTCAAGCTTAAACGGCAAGAGAAGACCCAGCCAAAACAAGAGGTCAAAGAAAAGGCAGAGGCTTCCTCTACCGTTTCACTGGAGGCAACAAAAATATCCCTTCCAGAGACTTCAAAGGGGGTAAGAAAATTCACTCTCAGTGATTTCATGCCACCTCAATTCAAAGAAGCCATGCAGGAGGCATCATACTCTTGCAATTCGGTAGTTGGATTCTCCATTGATGCATCATACTCTTGCAATTCGGTAGTTGGATTCTCCATTGATGGATACGAGTCCAGCGACACCGATGATGGATTCGAATCCAACTACACAGATGAGTGGGAGGAGTCCCTTGAAACAGGAGAATATCTCTCCGATGAAGAATGGGTTCCTGAGTCTCATCTTATGCCAGTAATCTGGTATAACCCCTACAGCCACAAGGATCCTGGTCTGATGATGAAGAAGACCAAGAAGCTGTACAAGAAAATGCTGCTGACCCAGCACCTCTCATTACTCCAGTGGAAATCAACCATGTTGAGCCACAAAGAGTTGATGAAGAAGAAGATCCGGCTCCCATGCCTGATCTTGAAGAATATGCAAAGATCTTGCAGCGACTCGCTCTAGAACAAGAGCAAGACCGCGTCAACGAGCCTCCTCGCAATCCAGAGCCTGAAGTCCCTGAAGACCACCAGGTACATCCTCCCTTAACTCCTGAAAATGGAGAAAATTGCTGGATAGACGATCCTCTTACATCCGAGGATAAGTCTGACTCCGATCAGGCAACGTCTCCCGTCAGAGCTTCCTGTAATATGATAATTCGGGATTATAGCTCTTCCGAAGCATCGTATGATGAGAGCACTTACACTTCGGCGACGCCTAGCAATGTATCTTCTGGAGCCACCTCGTCTCACGTGACTTTCACTGAGATGACACCCTCTCAAGTTTCTTCTCCTGAGACTGTGACTTCAAAGTTCACACCCTTCCTGACTGAAGAATTCCCAGCCATTGATGCTTGGGACGATGAATTAGTCAACAAAGAAGAAAGGTTGCTGGATGCCGTTCAGGACTTTTTCCCGGAAAATGCTCCGTGCAACACGATCGCTGAGGATGGCAACTCTGCTGCTGATTCATCCTCAGCAAATGAAAAACAACAGCCTCTTGATCCTGAAGATAATCTTCCAAACGAAAACCCTTCTCAAGAAGCTCTCGAAGTTGGTAGAGGCACCCGCTCTGGCCGGGACTACCACAAAAATTACAACCAATCTTCCTTTACATATGTAAATCCTTCGGGAAAAGATGTTGTCAGCGCCCCTAGTGGCAACAATGATGAACATGTAGGCCCTAAGGAGGCTTTTAAGTATGACTTGATTGAACACTTCAAGCACATACCTGCACGTCTGCACATCCTAGATTTGTTGCGAATGTCTCCGCAAACTCGTGATAATCTCATCTCGTAATTACAAAAGCTGAATGAGGATGTCAACAAACATGCCCCGCAAGTCCTCCAAATTGAAATGGATTACCGGGTCAAAAACTCAGAAGCCTCCTTAAAAGGAGAAGAGAAGAAAACTGAAGGATCATGCATTGAATGCCTCTCGGTTAAAAAGCAGCCAGTGCAACCATCGCCTTCACAAAGGATGACCTCCTACTTGGCGAAACCAGGCATAACCGACCCCTGTACTTCACAGGGTATATCAAGGAAATGCCTATGCACAGAGTTCAGATCGACCCAGGTTCTGCACTCAACCTCATCTCCACATCGGCTCTTGAAGAGTTGGGCATCCCACCCAGCAAGCTTAGCCACACATCTATATCTATCTTTGGATACGATGGGAGTACTCAAAGGCCTATCGGCAAAATCAGGTTCAAGTTGCAGATCGGTGATCTTATCTCTGAGGTTACTGTGTATGCAATAAAAACCCCTTCATGCTACAACATCCTTCTCGGACGCCCTTGGATCCACGAGAATGGTGTTGTCCCTTCAACTTTACATCAATGCATCAAGTTTGTCGGCGACGATGGCATGATACATCGAGTCTTTGCGGACAGAAAACCCTTCAAAGGTAAAGAAGTCCACTTCGCAGACTCACAGATGTATGAAGGTGAAAAAGAAGAAGAGGATAAGCACACAGCGTCATTTGCCGAAAATCTCCAGAAAGATAAAGGTAAAGCTCCTCAACAATCACCGGAAGAAAACAAATCATCCGGTAAATCCAAAGAGAGCATTCAAACTCCCTTCATCATCTCCCTCAAACCTTCAAAGCCTTTGGTCGTCATAACTAAAGTGAAGAAGGCAAAGCAAAAGCCTGGGGGCAAATTTGTTGTCTCTTTCGTGTCTATCATGCAAGACACGGAATCGTCAAGCCAAGCTGACACTCAGCAAGTTCAGCCTGCTCTCACTCCAATGGAGACAACTTCTGACATAGAAGATCCTACGTCAGCTTCCTTCGTTGTTCCAGCAACTTCAGCAAAGGAAAAGCCGACCTTCTTCCATAGAACGGATGCTTCTTCATCAAACTCCATACTTGAACCTTACCAAAATAAAGGTATGCCTCAACTATCCTTATACAGTTCTGTGGCACAAGCTATTATGAAGAAAATGGGCTATGACGCTCAAAACCCAGTCGGTTTGGGAGAAGGACGCGGTATTCTCACGCCATTGGGGCCCATCTTGACCAAAAGCCAGCTGGAAGATTGGAGACTCTATGGCTATGTAGAAAAGTCTTCACACGGGTTAGGGTATGATCCTGACACTCCCTTGAGACAGTTGACACAAAGGCTTAAAAGTCAATATACTGACCAAGCCTCAACATCTCAAGTCCATGAAGACATCGATCTCCCTGGATATCTCTTTGATGAGTCACCTGACAAAGATCCAAGAAGCTCATCCAATTGGCACGATTTCTCCGAAAATGAAGAGGAGTTGTCCGATGACACAGACGTGTGGACTTCTGACCCAGAAGAACCCTCATCTCCAAAAGAAGTAGCCTAGTTCAACCCGGTTTCAACAGGCGATTGGGATCATCTCATAGCAAGCCTGGGGAAAATTACCGATCAAGAAGACCCGTGGAAAGGAACAAAACCTTGGTCTGGAAATGCCTTTGAAACCCCAGAAGGTTTCGTTGAGCTGGAAGCCTCCGAAAATATTGTGGAGGAACCACCTTCGAACCTTCCAACAGAAGATCCTGTTCAAAAGATAGACTTGGGAACACCAGATAACCCACGTCCTGTATTCATAAGCAAGAATATAAAGGATGATGAGTTACCCGAGTATATCGCCTTTCTTCGTGAGTTCGTTGATTGCTTTGTATGGTCTTACGCTGAAATGCCAGGCTTAGACCCCAAAATAGCGGTTCACAAACTCAATCTTCAAGAAGACATCAAGCCTGTCAAACAAAGCCAAAGAAGATTCCGTCCAGATGTGATGGATAAAATTGAACAAGAAGTTCAAAAACTCAAAAGCATCGGCTTCATCCGTGAGGAATAACATCCTGAATGGTTGGCCAACATTGTCCCCGTGACAAAGAAAAATAGGCAGATCAAGGTCTGTATTGACTATAGAGACCTAAACGGCGCATGCCCTAAAGATGAATTTCCGCTCCCCATGCCAGAGGTAATGATCGATAATACCTGTGGATTCGAGCGAATGACATTCATGGATGGTTTCTCTGGCTATAATCAGATAAAGATGCATCCTGAAGATGAAAAACATACATATTTTCGGACCCCATTTGGCGTGTATTGCTACACTGTCATGCCATTTGGTCTGAAAAATGCTGGTGCCACATATCAGAAGGCTATGATGAAAATATTCCAAGATATGCAGCACAAGACGGTTGAATGATACGTTGATGACCTCGCCGTCAAAAAGCAAAAGAAAAGAAGATCATCTCGAAAACCTTCGAGAAGTCTTCCTCCGGCTCCGCAAACACAAACTGCGAATGAATCCTTTGAAATGCTTCTTCGGCATCTCGTCGGGTAAGTTCCTCGGATTCTTAGTTCGGAAAGCTGGAATAGAGCTAGACCCCAATAAAGTCAAAGCCATTCTAGAAATGCCCTCTCCAAGAACCTTGAGAGAACTCAAAGGGCTTCAAGGGAGATTGGCCTACATCAGACGGTTCATCTCCAATCTTTCGGGGAAATGCCGTCCATTCTCCCGGTTGATGAAAAAGGTGTAAACTTTGTCTGGGATGCTGACTGTGAAGCTGTTTTCCAAGATATCAAGTCATACCTGACAAAACCTCCAGTGTTAGCTGCTCCTACCACTGGAAAACCATTCATCTTGTACACAAGAGCCCTTGATCACTGTCACGCCCCGAGCCCGAGATTTCACACATCTCGAGGCGCGACACACGCCCGCGTGGAAATTCGAGTCAAACTCATTGACTCTAGGTCCCCACGTACGGAATTTACCCACAGGATATCACGTGTGAGGTTTATATTTCTCAACATGCCTGTACAAATCTGTCAAATAGATATCCAACTAACATAACACAATTATGAAGATATAGAGCATAAGGGTCCATGAGCATAAATTTAAGATTCAAGTTTAAGAGATAGAAAGAGAAGAAGTAAGTTAGTTAAGTTTACAATCCAAAAGCGAAACAAGTTTATAAGTTTCTACAAAATATGTGGCAATCCTAGCCACGGTCAGTGGGTCATTAAACGTCCTTTTCTCATCGAGTGGATGTCTAGAAGACATCATCAGGAGTCCACTCTGCTACGTTATGTGGAGGTTCCTCCTCCTCGAGGATCTCCGGGGCAATAGCGTCGATGTATTCACCTGTAACGCCAAGTGTAGCACCATTAGACTAAGCCAAGCAAGACAAACATATACAGTCCATATAACATGTATCAAATGAATAGTCAGACAGGTATAAATCATAAGAGATGAAGGAATAATCACTAGGCATATCAGTGCATGAATTTAGCATGAGACATACGAGTCATTGATAACAGGTAAACATATTAACAACTAGTTGGCACATCCACATAAGCTATGTTCTCTCAAGTTAATCATATAACATGAAATAAAATGAGAGCAGGATATCAGGACAGGACAGGGCGGTGCTACTAGGAGACAGAGGTACCCAGAATTCTCCATCGTAGACCTAGGGTGCCGGTAAACCCTCAGAATATATTCCCATCTGCAGAGGGCCAGAAGTTTACTAAACCCACACTTAGCCGGGTCCGACTTAGATAGGGTCGAAGCTAAGTGGTGCCGACTCATAGGGTACAATATATAAACAACAGAGCAGGTGCAGGACAGTGTAAATCAGATACAGGACATATACAGGACAAGACATATAAATAACAAATCGGGACTTACTGAAATATGCTGAACAAATACAGAAATAAATATAACACACAGATGTGTAACAGAAATACATGACTAAACAGAAGTATGATCAAGTCATACTAGAATACTGGAAACGAAATGCAATGCATGTACATACAGATCATATACGGAGTCAAGACATGTAATTCAAGCCAAGCCTACGGTCTTGGGGACACATGTGGTCTTCACCGTCCAACTCAGGGTAGTATTAAGAGTTTGACATTATCGGGCTACGAGGACCCCCTTGGCGTTACATAATTTGGATGTCGAATCCCTTAATAGAACACATTTGGCACGGTTACAATCCGAAGAACACAATGCCCCTTTTGTGGGTAAGGGTGCTCAATCCATATCCACAATTAAACAAACTCAGTGGTCATGATAAAAGTCCAGGGTGCACATCCTACAAGTCCATCTATCAGGCCAATCAACTAGATCAAGCTACGGTTCAACGTCCGGCTCATGGAGACGTCCATTTGTCACAATTATATAGATTCCAACATATAATCTTTTCCAAGGCTCAAATCAAATAAAATCACTTTTTGTTGGGTTCTACACATCATGAGCTTTTCAACGGTATGTGGATCTCCAAAACGGACTTACGGTTGAAAAGTTATGGTCATTGGAAAATCTGCATACTGCAAGTATCAGGTTCGCTTGAGCGACCAGATGTTCGCTCGAGCGGACCCGAGACAGAGAGCTGTTCGCTTGAGCGGACCAAAGTTCGCTCGAGCGAACTCTCCCAGAGAGCCCTTCGCTCGAGCGTGCACTCACGCTCGCTCGAGCGAACTGTCAAATCCTGGGTTCCGAAAATCTGAACTTCTTGATTTCTCTCAAGCTATTCAAGGCATTCATTCCAGGTTTTACACACTACACAAGGGTGTCCTTGAGCTTCCAAAATGCTCATAAAAACCATCAATAAACCATATTACATTAACAAGAAGAAATCATTCACAAAATCCATTTTTGAGCAAGAAATGGGTATCTAAGCAAGATTGATCACATTCAAGAGACAAACAAGGAATCATGCATACAAATGTATAAGTTTAACTTGCCTTGGTGCTTTGAAAGCTAGCTCTCACACTCCAAATCCCTTCTAATCAAGAATCCCCAAAAATGCAAGCTCAAATGCCCTAAAATGGTGAAAAACGAAATGGAAGGAATGAATGAGGAAGAAGGTGATGCATGCACGAATTTAGGACATTCTTACACTAATATGAAGCAAGAGAAAGGAAATGGAAGATGAAACTTACCAAGAGTAAGAAAATGTAGAGATGGTTGAGGTTCTTGAGCTTAGAAAATGTAGCCCTTAACAAATGAGATGGAGAAGATGAAGTGGTGGATGGCTTCTTCACATGCAAGGAGTCTTGGTTGATTGCTTGAGATGAGGAAGAAAGAGATGAAGAAGAAGAGTAGAGAAAAATCTCAGCTGGAAGTGAAGAAAGAAGGAAGAAGAAAGGAGTATTAGCTGAAATGGGTTTTAACCCAATTTTTATCCTGCACTTGCATGCAAGTCCACAAAATGGACTGAAATTTCAAGAAAGGGCTTGGACTGATTAAGTGGGCTGGGAATGGGCCTAAATGGATCCGAATTTGATGGGTCAAGGCATGAAAGTTAAGGCCCATGAAATGCACTATGCAATGCATTAAAAATCCAAAAATTTCTAAGTACACACAAAAAACCCAAAACACTCCAAAAGTCATAATCTACCTAGTAAATGGTCAAACCCCACTAATTCTACCTAATCAAGTCCAATCAAGATCAAAACATCCATTAAGCAATTAATCTACATTAGTTAACTCTAACACGAGATTAAGGTGGGTCGGGGTGTTACATCCTCCCCTCCTTAGGACATTTGGTCCTCCAAATGTAGATCGTACCTCGGTCAAGAGATGAGGATATTTCCTCATTACTTGCTCCTCTAACTCCCACGTAGCTTCTTCCGGACCATGGTGCTCCCACAAGATCTTCACCCAACGAATCGTCCGGGTACGCAACACTGTCTCCTTGACCTCGATCACTTGCAAAGGCTTCTCATCGTAGGTTGCGTCTGCTCGAATCTCCAAAGGCTCATACTCAATGACGTGCGACGCGTCTGGAACATACTTCCTCAACATAGCCACATGGAAAACATCATGTACTGCTGCAAGGTTAGGAGGTAATATCAATCTGTAGGCCAAATCTCCAACTCTGCTGCGAATCTCAAACGGTCCAATGTACCTCGGCGACAACTTGCCTTTCTGCCCAAATCGAATGGTGCCCTTCATCGGTGAAACTTTGAGGAACACCTTATCTCCCACTTGAAACTCAAGATCTCTACGTCGGTGATCCGCATAACTCTTCTGCCTACTCTGGGCTGTCTTCAATCGATCATATGCAAGTTTGACCTTTGCACTAGTCTCACCAATAATGGTTGGTCCATGAAAGCTTCTGACTCCGACTTCCTCCCAACAAACCGGTGATCTGCACCTCCTACCATAAAGAGCTTCAAACGGTGCCATGCCGATACTCGCGTGAAAGCTGTTGTTTACGCGAACTCGCACAAAGCTAAATCTCGATCCCATTCTATCTTGTAGTCCAAAACACACGCTCTGAGCATGTCTTCAAGAGTCTGGATCGTCCTCTCTGATTGTCCATCAGTCTGCGGGTGGTATGCCGTGCTGAAAGTCAACTGAGTGCCCATAGCTTGCTGAAATGAAGTCCAAAATCTTGAGATGAATCGACTATCTCTGTCTGACACAATCGAAGCTGGAATCCCATGCAATCGAACAATCTCCTTGATAAACATATCCGCCATCGTATGCATCTTGGTTTCCTGTCTTGAAAGGCACAAAGTGTGCAGACTTAGTCAATCTATCTACGATCACCCAAATAGCATTGTGGTGTCTCGAAGTCTCTGGCAATCCTGACACAAAATCCATTGTAATGTGCTCCCACTTCCACTTGGGTCTCTTCAATGGCTTCAACAGTCCTGGAGGCTTTCTATGTTCTGCTTTGATCTTCTGGCACGTCAAACATCTTGAAACAAATCCGGCAATCTCCCTCTTCATGTTGTTTCCACCAAAATCGACCCTTAAAATTCTGGTACATCTTAGTACTACCGGGATGCATAGAGTACCGCGCATGATGCGCCTCTGCCATAATCTGATCCTTAAGATCTCCAAACATTAGGCACACATAACCTATCCCGGAAATACAAAACACCATCTTCAAGTCTGAAATCTGGCTTATCTGCAATCTTGTCTCTAATCTTGACCAACTCGGGATCCTGAAATTGGCTATCCTTTATCTGCTGAATCAACTGCGGTTCTGAAACTGACATGGCTGCCAACATAACCTTCTCACTGACCAGTTCTATCTCAACATCTAAATCTCTGAAAATCTCAACTAAATTCCATTCTCCGACCAAACTGGCCAAAATGCCTGACTTCCGGCTCAATGCATCTGCCACTACATTCCCTTTGCCCGGAAAATACCGAATCGGAAAGTCATAAATCAGCCATCAACTCCAACCAACGACGTTGCCTCTGATTCAAATCTTGCTGCGAGAAGAGGTACTTGCAAACTCCTATGATCTGAATGAACTTCAAACCTCTCTCCATAAAGATAATGCCTCCAAAGTTTCAAGGCAAAAACTACCGCCACTGCGTTTTAATATAGAAACATGTGTCTGCATTAGTGGGGACAACTCCTATTCACCTATGGCCTTGTGATATTTTCTATACCATTGTCTCGAGGCCTGTATTAATCCATACAATGCCCTATTAAGTTTGTACACTTTGTCCTCGTGACCTTGCACCACAAACCCCTCGGATTATTTCATATAAATTTCTTCTTCTAATTCGCCGTTCAAGAATGCGGTTTTCACATCCATCTGGTGCAATTCAAGGTCACGACATGCTACCAATGCCGCTAAGGTTCGTATGGATTGGAATTTTACGACCGGAGAAAACGTCTCCTCGTGATCTATTCCTTCCACTTGTGTCAATCCCTTAGCTACCAGCCGTGCTTTATATTTATCTAAGGATCCATCCGACTTTAGTTTCTTTCTAAGAACCCATTTACTTCCAATGGCTTTTCGATCTTTTGGAAGATCAACCAATTGTCATACTTGGTTCTTTTCAATTGATTCCATCTCTCTCATAGCCTCTAACCAATATTGTGCATCATGCGCTTTGATCGCTTGAGAGTAGGAGTTCGGATCCAAATCTTGCAAAGTTTCCAATAAACTGCAATAATCATCTAGATATGCCGGTTGTTTTCTCGCCCGAATCGGCCTGCCAATCGGCTCATCGGGTTGTTCAATCACCTCAAGTGGGTTCTGGCTAGGAACTCTAGGTCCAACGTCCTCTTCGTCGGAACCCCCACTTGCTTGAACCCCCTTGCCCTTAGAAATTTCATATAATTCCACACACTGTGGTTCTACTCTGGGACTGACCGTCGGATCCTCAAAGAAAAACACATCTCGGCATTTCATAATTATCCTATTATCGTGATCATACACACGATATCCTTTAGAATGTAGACTTTCCATGCTTTACATGCAAGTCCACAAATGGGCTGAAAATCTCAAGAAAGGGCTTGGGCTGATTAAGTGAGTTGAGAATGGGCCTAAATGGATCCGAATTAGATGGGCCA